>JAPMOB010234651.1:0-41000 GCA_029875015.1 Lepomis gibbosus | reverse complement strand
TCTTTTTTGATGGGGGGCGGTAAGGGATCTGGATAGTGGATAGGGGGGCGCTGGCCCAAAAAAGGTTGAGAACCACTGCGCTAGATGGATCCCCAGTGCGTTACAAACTGATAACGACGGGTCTTGACCATGCATCCATGTGTGAGCAGTCGGGGAGTGAGAACAGGTTGGTAAAAGAGCAGAGTATGTGGGATCTATACAGTACAGGACAACAAGAGGCAAAGCAAAAGAAGCAAAAAAGTAAAACGCATGAACGCACCTTTATGTCTGCCCTGTAGTGGTCTGCTCTGCTCACTGCCACTGACAGCGATGATACTGACAGTGTAGTCCTTAGAGGGGTTGTAGTCTGTTATCAACACCTTAGTGTCAGATTTCGATACTATGATCTCCCTCTGCTGACCACCTGACAGAGAGAGAGAAGATGAAGAAGAAGCAAAGGGGCAAAGGTTAGGCCCACAGATCCAGTGTTTTTATTCCTTGTTGCTATAGTCAGTTTCTTGGTAGCAAAATATTTACATTCTCCTGACCAGGTTCATTCAACAGATGAGCTTATTATTCATTCAGAAGGCAGGCAAACAAGGTTCAAGCTTGAAATACATATTTTATAGTAGATTGTTTTATGCGTGCATTTCTTTGTGAGGTACATAAATCTTCACAAAAATACAGAAATTACCAAAAAAAGCTAAGTTAAATCTGTTTGTGGTCCTAAATTAAATCTGTTTTTGATGTTGTTATTTCTAGGGCAAGTGGGTGACAATAAAGTTCAGAGTTTGGAGGTTAGGAAAATAAAATGTGTCCTTAAAATAAATTGTCGATCCTCACAAAGAAACAAGCGTGTGTGCTTGTTTTCTTTCCGTAGCAGTTAATCCCCATCAGGCTGGCAGGTCACATTATCGCCCCCTTTCAATTTTGACCCTGCAATCAATTCAGCCATCAATAAGATGTGTGTGTGTGTGTGTGTGTGTGTGTGTGTGTGTGTGTGTGCTTTCTCAGCCCTTCTGTCCCCTGTGCCTGCAGTGATGACTAAGAACACCTTCAGGAGAAGGAAGATAAATCCTGCTGAAGAGGACAGCACATCAGGTGAGGTGACTGCATGGATCAGTGTTCACACCACAAGCCAGAACCTTAGTCTGCACAGGGAAACCAAACTATCTGTCAATCCCCCAAATATCTAAAGTCAAAGGGAAAGATAGGCATTCACTGCATCACCATATGATCACTGTGGCACTGGGAGTACATGTCTCAGTTTTCTCAGGGCTAAATACCCTTCTTTGAGCTTGTTTACAGCCCTTTCCTTACCTGCACAGATTTTTCATTCTTGACTGAATGGAGGCTGGATTTATTAGGTGAAAACAGCAAGGGATCAAAGATTTCACTTGCAATCACCCGTTTAGTCTTTTTAATTAAAAGAACTGGGCCTCAATATGTTCTACACTGGGTGCGCGAATCCTTCTCTCTCATTTCCGTCTCAGGCTGAAATAGTTGACAAGAGTATGAAGAGTTAAAGATTTAAGTTTGACATTTTGGAGAACATGTTTTGTCACTTTCTTGCTGTGAATTAGATGAGAAGATCAATACTTCTCCTTGTGTCTGTGCCCTAAATATGAAGCATACAGCCAGCGGGCAATTAGCTCAGCTTAGCATAAAGACTGGAAACAAGGGAAAACAACTAGCTTAACTCTCTCCAAAGATCAAAAACACGCCTACCTGCACTACAAAAAAGCTCATTATTAAAATTTGTATCTTATTTCTATAATATGTATGTAAAAATTAATATTTGTCATTTTAGAAGGACTTGTGGCTATTTCTTGGTGAACAAGTTCATTTGCTTAGCAAACTTGCAGTGACAACAAAATGCTGGAAAGTCACTGTGCCAGGCCACAAAGTTGTTAAACCAAGAAACTCCCCATAAACCCACAAATCACCATTTTTACATTTCTGTTTGTGTAAAGATTAGACAAATGAGATACAACGTGTTAACCGGTGAGCTTCTGAGGTGAATTTTGGACCGAGTCAGACTAGCTGGTTCCCCCACTTTCAGTTTTTATGCTAAGCTTATCAACTCCACACCCTGATTCCAAACTTGGCATCAATCTTTCATCTAACTCCTGAAAAGAAAATAAATAAGCAGATTTCCCAAAATGCTAAACTATTTCTTTTAATCAGTCAAATTAACTTTCCAAAGACTGAAGTTCAAACCACATGAATGTTGATCAGATTTATTTCCATTGTATCCAAAACAGTGTGCAGTTCTTGGTATGACTCAATTGTGGAAAACCCATTAAATTGATCATCTCTGCATATTAAGTTTAATTAAGAAGATTTGGGAAAATTACATCCCAACAGCTGATGCCTGATTTCTTTTTAAAACTGTTGTCATATTAATTTTAAACCAGAATAAAAATAAGTTGGTTTGAATTCCATGGCATTCAGCTTAACAAGAATGCTTCATCATAAATGCAAAACAGGCCTGAAACCGTCATCAGAGAGCACACAACCATGTTGTTTTTCTTTAGAGGGGATGAAAAAATGTAGTTACGGCAAAAAACAAAAAATAATGTGTAAAAAAGCCACAAGTAAGTTAAAATTAAACTAAGGCCATAATCTCAAACATACACAGAACACAATGTGGCTTTGCTAGTCTGATCAATTAAACAATAAGAGAATAATGATTATAGCCTGTATTCTTCAATCTGATAGCACTGCCCAGTTCCACCGTTTTGTCTTGCCGAAAACGTATTGGCCATTAAATATCATTTCAGTTACACTCCTCATTTTTTCCTGATTTCTTTGACACTTTTCAGAGTTTAAATTTATTGATATTTCCTCAGCTTCGCCCTCGTGACACATTTCAAAATGTGATATTTCTTATTGGCATGATCTCTTAATGCTTTCAAATCATCCTTCCAGTAGTCCATTAACACCATGGATGTATAATAAAGACCGGCCTCATTTGTAAAACTGCGCAGAAAGTTCTTTGTAGCACAGTGCGCACACACGTCCCACAACAACCATGAAGCCTTTATGCTTGAAGTCTTTTCTCTTATAAAACCGAAAAATCTTTTTTAAACAGTTCCAACATTGACGCACAGATCTCACCTTTGTGTCACATGTTGAATTTTTTTTTTTTTACGTGAGGAATGGCCCCATTGTGGCCGTTTGGGGAAGGAACAGCCAATGCAGTTCTCTCCAACAGTCCCAGTGGGTGTGTTGTGCCCACCGGTCACAGGGGACAGTACTGAGCCCACTGCAGTTTGGCACATCACAGCGAAGAAAACCACTAGAAAACCTACTTGGATAAACAACACAGATATGTCCTTTCTCTGAGGTATTTTCAAAAACTGTTACTGGTTACTGGAGAAAATCAATTAGGACTAACTGGTTGGTTTTCAAATGTACATCTGGTTAACTGCTCCACCTCTGTTAAAGCGTAGAGCACATTCCCTGAAGTAGTATGTAGCTGCAGTACCGGTGGCTGCAGTTTCAGGACTGCAATCCTAGGACCAGAACTGCATTCGTAGGACCCTTGTTTACTTTGATACTGCCAGCTAGCTGGCTGGCCAGTTAGATAGGTAGCTAGCAATGTTACTCTTATCAGCTCCTTGAAGGTAATTACCCTTACCCTAATCATCAAGGATGTGTGCCTAAACCTAAGTTATTGATTATATGCATGTTGACCACTTAACCCTACAGCTGCACACGTCGTCTAGCGGGCAGGGTTAACCTCCTTTGTGTTGCTGTGCATTACCACCACCACCACCGCACTAAGGCGCTGTCGCAAAAGAACTACGGTCCTAGAACTGCGGTCCCAGGATTGCGGGGGTCCTGAAACTGCAGCCTCCGGTACTGCAGCTAGATAATATTTGTTCCCTGTGCTTCAAGGAGTCACAAATGTTTGCTTTTTCTGAATCCTTTTATAATTAAGAGCTAACTAGAGCTACAACCAACACTGACCCCACTGACCCCCTGTCATGGCAACACCTCATTCTGAATGGCTGCGTTCATCTACATACATGTTTACACAACTGTTTATCTATACCACAATGCATATGATTAAAATGTTTTATCAAGGTGAACTAAATTGCTTGGCATGGACTGCTCAAAACAACATGTCCATCCACTGTTTAATTCACATTCTCCTCTACTGCAGCCATAAATATTTCAACTTATTTTAAACCTCAGAGACCTTCCAATGTACTTTCTATTCCCAAATTATTCCGTTAATTGGTTGCAGCGACAGTGTAACAATAAGTTGCAGTTGCATACATAAAAACTGAACTTTTTTTTTGCTGGGTTTGGCTTAATCTCCACTGAGATTTGAGAGAGTAAATATAGACATCTGGCCCTGATAAATAACACACAGATATGCAAGTGCACACAGACACAACCCACACTATTTGAATTTCTGAACGTTGGCAGGCTATTGAACAGACTTCCAATAAGTGCTTATTTTAGTTAAATTCATGCACTGTCATAGAACAGGGAATGAAGCCACTGGACAGAGAAGTACATACTGAAGTTAGACGCTTTTGATGTAATACGAAATGAGTTACATTATCTACAACGATACAAGCAGATAAAGAGGTTACTATTGACAGGAGACAATTTTTCAAGGAATATTAGCAGTGAGAAAAAACTCAGCTGGTCATTTTTGTTGGCAAAAATGAGCCATCTGCTTCAAACAAAAACTTGAATCCTTATCCAGTTGCACTTTAGTTGCTCCTTTTTAGAAAAGCTCAGAGGAGAAATGGGATATTATGTTGAGCCCAAAGGTTAGCTGCCACTCTGACAGCCCCTTTTGTGATCTAAAATTGTATTTTATTCTCAACAAAAGGAGAGTGTTAACAAGATTTACCAAGCATGTTGTTCACCTTGTCTGACTCAGAGACTAAGACTAAGAGACAGAAGAGACTGGGCATCAGGACAGAGGTCAGGTATTTGTGTCCTCATCTCCTCATTATGAAAGCAGGCTATATTAACCATAGTGTATGGATACAGTAAGGACACTGTGAAAGTCCAATTTTTACTGCATTTGCCGAATGCCAGCAAGCTACTGCTGCACTCACTCCCTGAGAGGAAGTGGCCATAAATTTCACTTTTTCTTCTCTTTTCAGCTGTCGGAGGCAGCAAGAAATTGTCAGGCGAGGCATTTCTCACAAATGGTTGTTTTCAAGATACAAGTTTTATGTTACAGAGTGCTTATTCAGTCCTACTTATTCATTTTAACAACGGCTGTGTAAGAATTGTCTGCAGTGTTCAGCACAGCATTAATAAAGAACAAATGCAGGCAGCGGTGCGGCAATAGTTAAGGAATTGATGTGAAGGATATTTATGGCTGTGACGGAAGGTGTACATGATGAAGAGCGACGTCAATGGTAATTAGGGTGATTACTGACTACACTGTGCATGTCCAGAAAGAGACGAGGTCATGCCTTGTGCCTGTACAATGATCTACTACTGACACATGCAGGATGAAAGCAGGATGCCAGGCGCCCATCATGCCCACAACTACACACTGTGAAAAGGCAGTTTAATGCTGCATGAATGACGACTATGGCCACCGTTGTCTTTTGTCTGTCCTGGACTGAACTTCATAACGAGTCACTGTACTCCATTGTACCTATCAGTCCCATTTTCAAATCTGCTGACAGGCATCACGAACGCAGCATAAACATTCCTTTGTCTTAAACTTGGCAGAGGTGCAGGACAAACTTTGAGTCCTCCACATCTCTCAGGAGTGTGATCCCTTCAAAGGAGCTCTGATAAGAAGCAAATTACATAATCCTTCCTGACAGACAGAAAATCCAAGTCATAATGAGATCCTTCCCCCAAAAGTTAAGAGCAACTTCTCTCTGGCATCTCTATGTGTGTGTGTGTGTGTGTGTCTACACAGCAAAATTATCCTACCTGGTATACTGTTGTAGAGGAATAGATAGCTGTCAAAGTCTCCTTTGGGCTCCTTCCATGAAATCAGGAGCTTGCTTGAGCTCAGGACTTTGAAACGCAGTCTCCTCGGAATTGGAACTGAAAAACAATTAAAAAGCTTCAATAAAGCTAAGAAATGAATAATGTGTTGAAGAATGAAAATTATATGAATTAAAAAAGTTCCCTGCCACCAGTCAACATTTGTTAACATGACAACAAGCCAGTGGTTAAAACCAGAAACTGTCCCCCAAAAAGCCACAAGTAAAAATGACTCAAAGTGGAAGAGAATAAATAGATGGACAGAAGGAAATAGAGAATTTTGTAGTTCTTGTATCCATGAGAGCAACACATAAAGCAGCTCAGCTTCAGCTTGCTTCAGCTCAAAACTGCATGAAAAAGGTTTAAAAAGGCCCAGGTTTAAAAGAAACTATTTCCAGTCAAATCCTCAATGTAAAATTCACGTCAAGGAAAAGTGATATGAGGAGGGATGATTTCTGTTCTGTGGAAATGTTGCCTGTGCAAATGCATGAGTGTACATTTCTGATCTATACCAAATCAAAGAGAAATTAATGGTTTAGCATCCTCAGCAGCTGACTATACTTTCTAGCTCCATGTCAAAAATGGTGACAGCAGCCATTCTCTGCACTAATCTATGTATTTGTTCTCGTTTGTGTGGGCAGACTGTGGCTTCTTAAAAACACACTTAGACAGCATATTTTGCATCAAAAGGTGGCAGAAAAGCAAAAGAGAATTTGACTGTTTTTAATCTACAGACAGAGAGGCAGATAATGAAAGAAAGAACAGACAGTACAAACATGGAGGTGTAGTGTTAAGAAATACCACAAATTCACCTCAGATGAAAACAAAAGTCGCTGACATAACCTTTATGTCTCCGACACATATCACCATTTTGTTATATTAGTTCACCACAAACCACTCATTTCTAATATGTTTATACAAATGAGTAGACACTGCCATCCATAAATATGATGACACAGCCCATGTAAAGTCATTTTACCTGCCAACACTCTTTAAAAACATGTTGTCTTAAAAGATCCTTCAACTGTAATGACTGAGCGATACTTTAACTTACAATATACTAACTTTGGGGTCAGGATATCACTTAATAAGGAGATGGGGTTGCAAAGAAGAATATTGTTTTTTTTGATTATACTTTGTTATTAAAAAATAAACTCACAAAATCAAATACACAAAATCAAATAATTTTCTTCTCTGGATACATGTCAGTTAGGGAGCTAACTTCACAGCAATCTATACGTCTAATTAAAAAATGAGAGTATTTTTTCCAACTACTCTGTGCTGGAGGAATCAAACGAATAATATTAATTAACTACAATTTAAAACAATTCCTTTAAGCTGTAATAAACTTTAAAAGACTCCTCACCTTAACTGCTGATCCACATTCGTCATCTTACAATCTACAAAGAATTGATGCTTATTTGTCAATTAATGGCAGCCAATGAATGTTTATAGAGTGCTGTCATGTAAAGACTGTACATTGGCCATTATGGAGATGCAGTGTCAAGAAAAAATAGGTGATATGATGTTGACAAACCTGAGGGGAACTGTGCAGGATTTTCACTCGCTGAGGAGAACGGACATCTTTCTCAATGGAAAATCCCATTCAGGTCATGATCAGAGGGCACTTTCACAAATTGCGTTATAGTATTGTTATAGAAAGAAAAGTTAGAAATGGCTGTTTGAGTTGGACATTTTAACACTCAGGTGTGTTAGCTGAGTGACATTTCTTTTTCGTCTCTTTCTACGAAATGTAACACAAAATGAATCAAGTCAGGTGAACATCGGTCAAAAAACTGTAATAAAACTGTAAATTTAGTTTCCTTTTAATTTAGTAATATGCTGATATGTTTATATTATAATATGTATAATTGAAGTGTACAGATTTTTTCTCTACTAAAATCAATTATCCGAGTAAAGAGAAAAGTTTATCTCTTTCCAAAAAAATATTTTCAGCTCTGAATTTCCTGCCAAACATCCTTAAGATTTTAGTCATGGCATTACCTCACAACTTAAAGTCAAGTCCCAGAGAGCAAAATCCAGTCTCAGGTTGTCAAAAAAGGACAACTTTTCATCACCAGACCTTAAGATGCCGTTTGATCATTTTGCAGAGACACAGTTCAGCACGTTGCAGTTTTACATTTTGCTCACTCCTTTTTTTAAGTAATCACCACGCCACCGATCAAACACTCAAAATGCATAGGATGAAACGGTATAATTACACCACACAATACGAATCTATGAATAATTTAAGTCTGTGACAGAGCTGCTAGGTTATTACGCCGGTATCATTTTGTGTGTGCTTGATAGTAGGTGATTTGAGTCGGCAGACAGGGTACTAATAACTGGGTGAAAATTGCCTTGAATACCTTGATCTTTGCTTTGTATGTCAATGCACACACACACGGGCACGCACACACACACACACACACACACACACACACACACACGCACTGTACTGTAATTTTAAAAACTTGTGTTTAAAAAGAATGAGCCATCTATGACCCTCTTTTAGTCTGTGAATGCATGTCAAGGTCTATATGTTGGAGGCTATTACAGAGACAGCAACCATGATTAATGAATATGGACATAATAGCTCCAATAGCTATGGATGCTGACAGAACATGAGGGTCTCTGATATAAATTACCCTTCACAAACCACCACGTCTGTTCGTGTTTACCACCATACAGCCATAAATATCATCCAAGAGCTAAACATTTCACACTCTCACTCTGAATCAAAGTGCCAAGATGCTTTTGTGAAACACATCAGACCTCTCTGTATCTCAAGAGACTTTGCGTAAATATTGTAGAAACCCTGGCTAGGTGTCTTACAGATCTTATACCCACGTACAATGCGACAGTATATCATACAAACCAGAGCCATTTATCTGAAAGGGTTACACCACTGGAATCAGCGAGCCCCCCAACAGCTCTTTGCATAAGCTTCTTGCCAGGTTGTGAATGCAAGCCAAGCCATTTGGCAGAACTTTGGCGACTACTGCTTAGCAACAAAATTTAGCTCAAGTAAATAGTCTGAGTCACTGAAGCCTCAATGAAAAAAATCACCCCAGTGCCAGAAAATTATAGAAATCAGTTCAAAATGACATGTTGTCACATTATGCAGCCCAATCTTAATTCAACGATACTTTGAAATTTGAAGTATCAACTTGAGTAATCTCCCGACCCTGATAGGGACCGTGAAGTATATAAAG
Organism: Lepomis gibbosus; assembly: GCA_029875015.1. Lineage (NCBI taxonomy): Eukaryota > Metazoa > Chordata > Actinopteri > Centrarchiformes > Centrarchidae > Lepomis > Lepomis gibbosus. The sequence continues at coordinate 31,821 of JAPMOB010234651.1, read as the reverse complement.
GTCTTTTAACTCAAGGCCCAGTATGAACTGGAGTTATCTGGGTTAGAGTGATACAGGCACAGCTTGACGCCCCAGTTTGAGAAGGGATGATTCTTCCCAGGATTAGCAGCGGTGAAAGCTAGCAAGGATTCCTGGTGGATGAGTAAATGCTTGCTGTCCCATGATGTGCTTCACTTCATCACCTCTCTTGATCCCTCCCCTCTTTCCTTGTCTCTGTTTCAACTTCTTCTGCAAGATTCCTCTTCCCATCTCCTGATTTGGCTCACCGTCCTGCTCTGGGTTGGCTTCTTTTCATCTCTCTCACTCTCACTGGCTTCTCTTCTTCTTCCTCTCACGTCTCCTTCTTTCTTCCTTTTTCCTAACTCAACAACATCTCTATTCAGCTTCTATTCAACTCTGTCTTTTCTTGCTCTGTTTCGCCTCATGTCCTTTCTTTGTCTCTTCTGAGCTTTCTGGCTTTTCTCAATCTCTCTTTTCAGTGCCAGTTGCCTCTTTCCTCACCTCTCTAGCTCTTTCTCACTTCTTTCTATCTTCTCAATCCCATCATCTTTCTCATGTCCTCATCCTCCTCTTCCCATCCATTTTCTCCTCCCATTGTTTCCTTAATTTAGTCGTCTCTTTCCACTTTTCTCCTACACTGTATTACTCTCTACTTTGATTCTTCCTCTGCCTTCATCTTCTGTCCTACACATCCGCTTCATTTTCCCATCATTTTAATTCCCAGTTTTCCGCCCCCTCTCTGCAGATTAGCCACATACTGACTCCACAATTACTACTCAAGCTTCAGTAGCTTCACTAATACGGAGTATAGATGACAACTGCTGGCTTGCACTGTCACCACAAGATAGCTACTGTACTGTACTTGAGGGAGATGAAGGAAGTGTGTACGAGTGTGTGTCTTTGGTGCCAATCCAGCGTTACAGCACGCGTCATTTGATGTGGCCGGCGTCTTGTCGGTACAAGAACTACTCTGCTCACTGAGATAGCACTTAACTCAAATCCACTCAGGCATTTTTCTTTCCACCTCTCCGCTCTTTCTTTATCGCCTCTGCTGCTCTCATGGAACACTCCACTCTTTCATCACATCTCGTCTTCTCATCCTTAGGTTTAAACCCTCTTCTCTCCTATCTTCTGCTCTTCTGCACCCCTGTACTCCACTCCTGTAGTGGCTTCATATTAGCTCTTGAAACGTGCTGCCAAATGCTTAGATGCCACTGAGTGGCTTATTGCTTTTTTTCCTCTCTTTCATCACTTTACCTATGTAAGTGAGGCTATATCCCTTAATGCTTATCTCTGTGCTGCATTGCTTGAGTGTGTGTATGCGAGTATGTGAGTGTGAAATCTCTCTTAAGGACTGGTTGAATATAAAGAGTGTATTGGATGATCCGTCCCAATGTGCAGTCTGGTGAGGGAAGCCACAACATTCTGCCTGCCTGCCAACGGTGAAAAAAATATCACCATAAAATACTCAAGTAGGTTAATTCAGCCGTAGATAATTGACTTTAAACAAATATTAAATTCACTAGCCTCATATTCTCCCATTTCAAACAAAGTTATCCTTTAAATTCTGATCTTTATATATACAAACATAGTTTATTATAGTATTTAGTTTCTCTAAAGGGGCATTATGGATTTTCCAGCGGCCACTAGCGGTGCGATTTTGAGATTGTTACCAGGAGTGTGCTCGTACGCGTGCTCGCTTGAACTCGTGAGCGAGCAGAATCCGAAACACAACCACTTTCATACAGAAATCCTGCAATAAACGCAGGAACAGCAGCATGCAGGCTGTGGCTTTTGACTCAGACATGTTCAGGCTCCGTTACTTCAACGTTCCCGTCTCAGAGGCAGATCAACACCGGCACCGTAACATTCATTCAGCACAATGAGCCGCATATCGGCAACATCCTCCTGGTAAAAAGGCAGCAGCTATACACAGGCAGGGACACAGCTTCACGCAGTATACTGGAAACTCCTACTGCAATGTTACAGTAATAGTTTTATCAGCTGCAGGTTGAACTCATCCACGCTCGTTATATGATCACGGTATATTTACTGAATTTAGCCGATGTGCTACATTGTTAGCTCGCCTGCTGCTTTCAGTAACTATCTTTACTATCTGTGTATCTTTCACCAAAGGTTCAGCAATGTCAGCACAGCTAAATGTATTGGATGATAATGAAATGGTTAGTGAGCTGGACTGAAGATTATAACGAGATTGTGCCACTCTTTATAAAAGTTAGATTGCAGCAAGTAACTTTACTAGAGTGCTTTTCCACTGGCTTGTTGTCGCTGTGAAGTTGGAGTATATTATGTGGGTCATGTTAGTTACAGTGTGGTTTTACCACAATAAACCTAAACTGAACGTTAGGAAGCATACAGCGGCAGGTTTGAGCTACTGTAGTGTTGGCTGGCTGCATCACTACAGGCTAAAGTTAGTAAACAAATTGCTCCACATTTGCTTTTTCTGGTTGTCCTGTACCCAAATAGCCGATTCACAACCTTGTAATATACAATATCTGCTCAACCTCGAGTCACTTCAGGCTCTGCACACTGTTCCACTCTGTGATTTTGGGAAGCATGGCTATGTTCCAAAATGCTCGTAGCCTATTTCATGGTTTTCAGACAGCCACTACTTCACCAGACGCTCACTGTTCCACACTGTGGTACCCATTCTGTGTAATGTGGCATATCCATGCATATTGGATGTAGAGTAAACTGGATATCCACAGTGGATGGAGTGATATTATACATTGTGCAGCCCTTTTGTTTGTATCAGGCCTCATATTTCCACAAAAAATCTTCATCAGCTCATGTTCGTATTAATTAAAGTTAATTTTGTTTATTTACAATCACAGGATATTATCTACATGCTCTGACAATAACAGGGCACAATTAGAGACCCTCCTGCACCTCACATTTCCAACGATTCAGTGCCCCATTTAGTCCAAAGTGGCTGATCATTATGACAAGCTGGATTACCATCAATAGCAGCAGAGTGGCGAGGTGACAGCAGTCTGGTTTTGGATAATTTAGCAGTTTTTAAATTCAAAACAGGTTGTTCCATCTCATCTTCTCTTTTGTTTATGAATAAATGATTTCTCATCATTGGCTTCTCTCCCTGTTCATTATAACTGAAATTATTGGCTTTCACACGTACTAATTTACCACGCTGACCTCTGACTACACACACTCGCCACACACACACACGTATCTAGAGACACAAAAGTGTCATATCTTTGTAAATGGGTTCTCGAGCACATAATGTATTGTGATGAGTCATGAAGCACAATATTGGCCTAGGGCTGTCAGCCAATCAGCAAAATCAATTACAATAATTAACTATGCACACAGTAAGCACACATACACACACCTACTGACTCATCAGGGAACAGGGCCATTTATAAAAATAAATGCTTAATGAACAATGAGGCATGACCACTCTTCTCTGTTGGGTTCAGATGTAACAGTGGCAAACTTCCACCAAAAGGCATCTTTCCTCCGTATATACTGCTTTTGTCACTGCTGCATTGGGAACAGCAACACAAAGGGCCAGGTCACCACTTGCACCCACTGAGGATTGAGCAGAGACCTAAATTTACATTTACTTTTTAATACTTTTCGAGGCCAAAGTAACAGCCAGAGAACAAAAAATGACAACAACCCACTGGACCGCACACTGCTCACTATCTGCACTGAGAACAGTATCAGGTCAGACAGACCAGCAAAGATCTGGTGAAGCTGAAGCTTTGTGTGTTTGAATAGGATGCAATTATGCACCAATTAAAATAACCTTGGACTTATATAATCTTAAATATTACTAATTAGGTGTGAATGTCAGATAATTTGCTACATTAGCTATTTCTTGCAGAGAAAAAAATCTTCCCGGACAGACCCACTCTTTGGTAGTAGGAGCTCCTGATGATATCCAGACATTTCTGTTGTATATACAAACATCCTCCGTGGGTAGAACACAGACTAATCCTCAAGCTCAAATCCCATCTGACCAGATGTTGCAGCTTACCGGGGACAGACCGGGCAAAAATTAATGGCTATCACATGCTCCCTAATGAAGGGATTGAGCAGGGCACGCTCCCATAGTGTCTGGGAGGTCATCAGCGTTCTGCTGTGATTCACTGGGATCAAGTCCCACCCTAATTTATGCTGCCACACTTCTGTCTCACCTCCCATTTCTGTCTGCCTGCAATGAAAAACATGACCTACAGAACTGCTGATGAAAACTGGAAATGAATGTTAAAAAGAAATGAAAAGGAAGGAGCAAAGTGTGAGCACTAAACGAGGGTAGGTGAAAGACAGAAGAAAATAGAAATGCCCTCTTTTTGTTTCCAACCATTCACTGTTTAGTAAGGACACAAAGCAGTCCCACACTGATTCATTCAGGTTTTAAAGCAAAAATTTACTCCAAACAAAAACTAACCTCTACAAGAGCACTGTATAAAAATACATTAGTTTTTAGATTGGAACTTCTTTTTAATTTTGTTGTAAAAACAGATCAATAAAAGAATTGTGTCATGTAGATTATTGATTTTCACCTACAACTTCAGAAAGAGAAAATAAATTTGACTTCTGTGTGTAGTGTTCCTTTGAAGAAGACCTGCTGCTTCCCTGCTCCTCAAACTCCACATCCAGGAAGGAATGTGAGCGACACAAAGTCACACACACACACACAAAGTAGGACTAGCTAAAAGTTTAAGTGTCCCTTGGAGTCATTTTTATATGATCTCTGTCCAGATCCAGATTGTAGGTCTGACCCTCTGCAAGTCATGGGCTGCCAATTGCAAATACACAGTACCATGAAGTCATGCACTACACACATGTAGTTGCACACACACATTCACTGCAGTCATAAGATTCGGAAAAGAGCTCTTGGATCCGTTTGTTGGAATAAGATGAATTTTCTCAGTCAAAGCATCCTACAGCTGTATTTGAAAAAATAACATCCAACATCTAAATCACCTGACCTCTTGGTCTTGATCACATGATAGCAAAGGATTACTGCAGTTTGGCTTTAGCTCTGAAGCCAATATCTGTTTTAAAAGATTAGAGAGGAGCAGTAGGAAGTGTGTGTCAGACTATCCGAGTCTCATTCAGAAGAAAACACATCTGTTCCATATTAACGTGCTAATAGTGCACATGATGACATATTAACATGCAGTACGTTCAACTTGAACTCAAGTGTGCAGTTGTTCAGATTGCATCCAGATTTGTCACATCCATGACCAAAAACATTGCACAAAACAGACAACATGCCCACGTTCTGATGAGACTCGGTTTGATTAAATCAGGTTTGCTGAGGTGACTTTGATTGCAAAGCATACTGGAGCGATATTGTGCGGCACGTTGCGTAGCAAATCATCACTGCTTGAAGCGTACCGTTACAACACATTTATTAAAACCTCTCTGAAGCGTGGCAGCATTGGCATCTGGGTTGCAAGCGTTGCCATGCTGCTGCAGTGAAATGGCATGATGATATGGAGATGATATGATCATGAGCGTGATGTAATCTGATGGGAGCGCACATGACAGCATGTGCAGGCTCAGAGACGGCAGAGGGAAGAAGGATGTGGAAAAAAGGACAAGAGGACACAGAGAGCTCAGGTGAGGGAAGGGAGAAGGATGTGGTGACAGAGAGAGGAGGGCAGAGAGATGAAGGTAGACGCTTGAGGAAAGGAAGGAGAGAATAGAGTGATGAAGCGAACAGATGGGAAGAATTTGGGTGGCCAAGGTGGGAAGTGGAGGAAAACTTTGAAGCAAAGATGGATGTTGGAGGGGCGGGAGGGGGGCAGAGGAGCTTGCTTGGACTCGGGGAAAGAGAGAAAAAGAGGACGGATGTGGGATGGGAGGGTGAGAGCAAAGAGAAGATTAGAAAGGAGGAAAAGAGTACTTACCTTGACCCTGTGCCTTACTGGGGAAATGTGAAACTAAGGCCAGCAACACCAGTGGAGCCCACAAACACCATCTAATCTGCCCAGCTGACAACATCCTCACACTCAGAAGTCTAAACCTGCCCAAAGAGAAGAAAGATTATTAGATCATGTTGAGAAAAAGACAGAAAAAAGGCAGTTAATGACACAAAGCACTCTTCCTGTGTATCATTAACTGCCTTTCAGCAACATGAATGCCATTCAGCTGCAGAGGGGCACTGTGAGTCAAGAAGACCCACCTTGCCCCCATGGCCCCAAGAAGCTGATCAGGCACCAGTTCTTCCTGTCTAATATCCAGTTTGTTACAATTACAGAACAGTCGTCTGACCGTTTAGACTGACCACAGAGCAGCGACAGAGCCTCCCGCCTACACAGAGCAAAACAGTGGAGGACTTTGTTTGAGGGAAGGAAAGAGAAGAGAAATGAATAAAAGAGCTGACAAAGAAAGGATAGAAGAGTGATTGACAGACAGGGAGAGAGCATTTTGATTGACAGACCAGCAGGGGAACATTTCATGAGTCCCATTGTCCAACCACAAGAGCAAACACTACAGCGCCTCTTCTCTTCTCCCCCCTCATCCTTTCACCTTTCAATTTATGTTCTCTGCACCCTCTCTTCTTCCTCTCCTCCTTCACCACCTCTCCACCTCCTCTCCATTCTGCCACTCATTATACACACACTGAGGATGGACACAGGCGTCTTATCATTTCTCCCTCCTGGGGGAACACACACACGCGCGCGTGCGCTGGCAGTCGTATGAATAAAACAGCACGTGCAACAAAAGTTGTTTCATGATTGAGTCATTCTCGGATGTGGAGGTAACCCCGTGGCACTGAAAGAATGGCCAGCTCCTTCAATTCAGACACCAGAAATATGACAATGCGCGATGATACGCTGAAAATACTCCAGGAAATAGGATTGATTTTTTTTCATAGATCAGCTTCAGGACATGAAGAGGGAAATGAGAAGGAACGGAAATTATTCTAGTGTCTATCTACACACAAATAATTAATCCAAGTAGCCTATACACATCCACAAATGAGAGTTGATCTCACTAAATCGAGATTAGACAGTTTCAGAGTGAGGTTCAATTAAAAATGTCTCTCTCTTCACTCGTCTGATCTTCACGCTGAAACATAAACGCGCATTAAGCTGCAGCCACATTTAAGTCACAGTAGGCCAAAAAGTTCCCTTTGTCTTCAGTTTGCACAATTTCCCCCTCTCCACTCCAAAAGGGCAACTTTGCAGCTGGTTAATTGGTTAATGAAAACCAGAGCAAAGACGCACCCCTCATTAAAATTAAGCAGTCTCCATGTTTAATGTTTTAAGGCTATTTGTGAAGTTTTTGCACACAAACATATTCAAATACAATTCATGACAGTAGACCTACAACATCACAGGCGATCCTCGCACGCACGCAACAGTCAGGAGCAAACATGTTTAAAGGCAAAGGAAAACAACAGGCTACTTGTTGTATTAAAACATTTCTTTAGCTAAACAAAATATACTACATATATTTTTTTATTCTGAAACGATTTTTACACCTGCCCGTGAGACTACTCAACTTTGATTCACTGACGGCATAGTCAAGATTTTTTTTTCATCAGTGATAATTTCAATGAGCTGCAGACTGGTTTGAATTAAGTTTCTCAGCCAGATGTGGTTCAAACTATTAGATTTAGCCCAATGAAGTCGTTGCGATTAAACGCTCCCCCGCCGCACACCTGAGAGCGACTCACTCACACACACGCACTATGAATGGAATCGCCGTTCATACCTCTCCAGTCATCAATGCAAAGCGTCCTTTTATCCCCAAAGGAACAAATCCTCTGAACACCAAAGTCTGTTACTGCTGCTGCCTCCCAACGGGGTCCTCTTTCTTCTTACTCTCTCTCCTTTTCTTTCTCTCCCTCTGTCTCTCCAGATACAATTCGGTCAGTCTAGAGTGGGTGTTTCTCTCCTCGTTATTCAGCCATCCCGCCCTCCAGCTATTCCTCCCTGTCCCAACCCTTCCCTTTTTCCCGGTTCATCCCGGAGAGAGAGAAAGAGAGAGAGAGAGAGAGAGCGAGAGAGAGAGAGAGAGTTCTGCAGCGCAAAAACCTCTGCCGCCAACCTGCAGTTTTCAATTCGGCTCCAGCCCCTCGGGGCCCTTCATCTGCGCGATCACGACGGGACTTGTCGTGGGGACACATCCGGAATCGGCGGCTTTAAAGGAGCCACATGGTCATTGCTGGAACTCGTTTTTTGTGTGTTTGAAAAAAGTCTGTCTGCAAATCATGGCTCAGTGCGCTCAGAGCAGGTGTCTGTCCATGCCCTGCTGCTCTGCGAGCTCTGATGTTAAAGGCACAATGACACAGGTTGTCACCTCAGCTGAAAGTTAGATTTACTAATATAGATATATCTGATTATAGCTGTAAAACAATATGGAAATTGTGTAATTTTATATTTAGAAAATCTGGTTCAATACCAAACCTTTTAAAAGGGCTATGTGTGGGCTAGTTTTTTAAATAATATTAATCTCTTTTTAATTGGGTTGTAATGGGGTGGTAACTTCACATAAGGCACTGGAGTTATGGCCTCTTTCCATGTAAAGAAATCAGGTAGGATTTTCCGAAAAATCATTGGATTCTTTGCCTGTGATGTTGATGCATGTTCCTGAGACTCTTGCCTACTGATTCTGAACTGTACACTGCGACAACACCGCAGCTAACTGGAATCCGCTAATAATAAAAAATGACCGGCTACCATCCCAACAAAGACACCAACACAAACTCCACCTAAGGGTAAAAATAAACAGTAATGTTTCATGTGTTGAAGCCTCAGGTCAAACAACAACATGGTCAACATCGGAAAGGCTTGAGTCAAGGAGAGACCTCCACTTTGTTTTGGACATAAAAACAGACCCAGAGTTGGCTTTTGTGCAATTGGACAGATAAACTAACATTACCGCAAAGCATGTGAAATATATTGTGATTTTGTGCTTTACTTGGCTCAAGTTATTTAACGGTAGCTCTCTGGCTAATGCAGACTAGAAACTAACATTATCCGGTGCAAAATACTCTGCCTCTAATTGTATTCCTTGACACATTACTTCAACAGCTAACGTGGTCCATTACGATCCTGTATACCACCGTTATTGTGATAAGCTGTGCTGACATAGCTGAGCCGCCGGTGAAAGATACACAAATAGCCTAGTTATTGGCAAGAGAGCTAATACTGACGTGGGCTAAATGCAGTCAATACACCGAGCATGGATTAGGTCAACGTGAAGCTGAATATAAATAATATTGCAATGTTGCAGTGGGAGTTTAACGTTACTTATGTTTCCAGCATGTTGGTGTGAAGCCTAGTGTCGGCCTCTGTGTCGGGAATCTGCTCGCGCATGAGTTCAAGCACGAGCACACGCTTGGGAAGGTAGTAGTTGCAATCTGAAACCTAGTACCAGATCTAAAGGCTGCTGAAAACTACACTAGGTCCCTTTTAAATGAACCGTTTTTGATGTCTACATGGAATTGCCAGACTGCAGTTCCTCAAATAGCCGTTTGAGGTGAGTAAGTCTCCATAAACAGCCATGTTAAAATGTCCAACTTCACAGCAGAAATTACTGGTAAAAAAAAGTCTTTGAAAAATTATATTAAAGTTTAAGGTTGTGCATAATTAGGAGCATGGCCAATTTGAGTGACAGTTGGATGCAATCACAGTTGGCTAAATGCTAAGTGGCTGGCCACTAGCTTACTGCTAACTCCACTCATTGCCCATTTTAGGATTAAAAGTTAGCTGGCAGTTTGGCAGCCGCAGGCACCTGTAATATGGTCGATCTTTTCATCTAACTTTTAACAAGAAGTAAATCAGCATATGTCCCAAAATGCCAAATTTTTTCACTAAATGAGCGGTGATCAGTCAACACCAGCGCTTTCTTTTACAGGGCTTTGAAAAAAAGTGCACTTTGTAGTCCTGTTTGTACACTCAGCTCCTCTACTTTTGAAGAGACTTTTTGACTTGCCCCGAGGGGAGAAGAATGGGAGTCCTGGGAAACAGAGGCTGGTGATATGTGCCAGTAGCTGGCTGAGTTGAAACGGCAAATAGCTGCACTCCAGGTGTGTCCCTGAGGCACACACACACACGCACACACACACATGCACACGCCTTAGCCAAACAACTGTCCAGATGCCATCAACACTATAATCAAGTGGATAAGGATTCTCTGTCCTCCTCCCTCCTTCCTCCTCTTTCTTCCTTCAGCCTCTTCCTGCCTTCCTGTCCTCCTGTCGTCCATTCATCAGTTGCCCGTTTGTGGCAGACCACACACACCAAACAAACAGTAGCCTACAGCAGATGCAGACAGTGTGTGCCCCTTTATGTCTGGAAGTGCCCACAGTGAGTGACACAATTAGGGCCGGATGTTGTGACCTAAATTCTGTATCAAGATAAATAACAATGATAACAATAAATGTAGTAATATAATCATATTTTTAAACATTAGCTCATGTATTTTCTTCACCATTTTGTATGTTGTTTATCCTGTTTAATTTGATTAGTCATTGGTTGTGCATCAGTTTATAGAAAATTAAATAAACATTTATTGAAAACTGAGATTTTAGTTAATTTTGGATGGTAACAGATTCACAATATCTGTATTTCAATAAAATCAGTTTTTTTCTCAAGCCCAATACACAGTTAAATATAAGGACTATCTTTCTGAGCCGCACCACTTTTCAACAGTCCATGCAGCAATACCTTCCTTTCCTTTTAGCCATGTTAGAAAAGACAGCAGTGTCTGCTGGTCGGTTGGTCCACTACTTGCAGATTGCAGACTAAAATAACTATTCACTGGCATTCCATGAAAGTTTGTAAAATACATTCATGGCCCACAGAGGTTAAAGCCATCTGAGTTTGGTGATTCCCATACTTTTCTTCTAGCGCCACCATGATGTTAACATTTCTCAAAAACTCTTGCCATGAAATTCAGTACAGATGTTCATGGTTTCCAGTGATAATTTTCCTGTGGCACTACCAGAAGTTTTCACATATAAAGTGAAATATCAGCATGTAGTTGATTGGGTACAGACTTTATTGGTATCATTGGTGATCTCCTTTCAGCTGGAAACAGTTGGATGGACTGTCATGGTATTTGATATATTCAGCCCCCCCTCAGGATGAGTTGTAGGCCTAATAAAGGACAAAATTCTAAATTTCATTAAAACCAATTAATATCAGATAGTTGTGCTCTCTGAAAAAGCAGTAAAGTTAGAGTGCATTTGCTTGAAACTAGAAGTTATATGAAGGATAATGTTTTAATTTTTAGTTTAACTTTGTATTCTGAGTTGGTGCAGTCCCAGGTGGATTTTGATTGACAGCTCCTCTCTACGGACGCACAGGCCGTCAGACCTAAAGACATGCCCTGTGGTTGAACCATGCTGCTGTCCTCCCTGCATGTCCCCTTTCCATTTTTTTTGTCATCTCATAATTTCTCTTGATGTCCTCCCTCTGTTCCCCTATTTATCTGTCCGTCCCCCTTTATTATTTTATTTCTTCTTTATTTTCATTCTCTCCCTCTTTCCACCCTACTCCTAATCTGTTCATCCCCCTTCTGTCTACCTTTCCACCATAGCTGTCCATCCCAACTGTGGCTCTGTTGAATAAATGCATCAGTCACACGGTAGAGTTGATCTGCAGGTCATTTAGCTCGGCGCCATATGGTCCATCTGTGAAGCTTCATCAAGTTTTTAAAGTCATTGTACTGAAACAAATACCTGTTTACTGCAGGTACTCTTCCTTCCTAGTCGTCATATTAGACTCTGACTGAGTTTAGTATTACTGTCACACATACAAAAACTGTTTAATACTAAAGTAAAAAAAATAAATCAAATCTCCCCAAAAACTCTGCCGTAAAAGTCTGCATACAAGTGTAGTGACATGGAGTTGGGGATCTTACTTTTCACCTTCAACAAATGTATGTATTGTACACCTCAAGAATTAGAGGGATGTGTGCAGTCTCTCACTGTATGTGCATTCAGGTGATATGTGACAGTGTGACAGACTCACATTTGTAAAACCTGGATGGTTCACCACCGGAGGACTTGGCAAGATAGTATGGATAAAAAGTAAAAACCTTGACAGCCAATTATACTCGCTCTGACACTGAGAAGGTTTATAGAAGTGTTAAACACACAAAACACAAATTCTTTTTTTCTTTTCTTAAAAACTTAAAACTGCATGCACACATTTTTATAGTTTTTTTTTTTTCAAACATATTTTTTCTTTAAGATGTCATTTTTTTCAGAGAACTGATTTTTTTTTTCTACAGCACCTTAGTCAGGAAGCTTTAACTTGATAATCCACGTAACTGTTCCCTTGATCCACTGTTTTCTTGACTTTGGTGCCTCGTCGATGATAAGCAGTCATTCCACCGGTGTTTGCACTGGACCAACATATTGTAATAGTAAAAATGATCAAACTCCACCACCGCCTATTGTATTTCCTCTTCCTGCCTATAATTACTACAAACAAGCTGTTGTTTGTCAAAGCCATTGTTGCTTTGACAAACATAGACAACATAATTTCCTCTGCAGCAGAGGATTTCTCCCAGGAAACAGGATCACTTGCGCGCGTGCACACACACACATACACACACATACACATGTAGTTGTGTCACCTCAGAGGACATTACATTGACTATTTTGATTTCCTGGAGACTTACCGTAAGCATAACCACCACTTGCCTAACTCTAACCCTTACTTCTTAGTTTTATTTTGATAAGATGTTTTATCATTAGTGTGCCTGTGCACCACAGACTTCATCCTTGGGATGTAGTCCATCTCTCTTCTAACCTTAACCCAAACCTAATCTTAGACCAAGTCTTCTCCCTAAAATGTAATCATTTACATTATGGGGACTTGCATTTTGTCACCAAAGGGAAGGCTAGTACCTACAATGTGACTATGTAAACAGATTTTTGTCCCCACAACATGAGTAATACATGTCCACGCACACACACACAGTGAAAAAAGTACACAGTCCCCAAACACACTCAGTATTACATTTAACGCCTCTGACACTTTTTGCTCTTTTTCCCTTTCACATTCAAACACACACACACACACACACACACACACACACACAGACAGACATACCTGAAGCCCCCTGCCCTACATTTTTTTTTAAGACGCAGAGATAACCCGAGGTGTGGGGCTCAGCACTCTGCCACAGTGACAGACAACTGAGATCACTGTGTCATTCACACACACACACACACACACACACACACACACTATGAGCTGCACTCAAACGGGCAGAAGAAACATGGTTTGTCTTTCTTTTAAGTTCAAGCAAAATACCTGGAGAAGTTCAACTAGAGTTGACACATAAAAGGGTATGCATACACACTCAGGCACAATGACAAACACCTGATGTTGTGAATTTTAACCTTTTTTCTGCTGGACACACACCAACACACACACAGTCTGCTCTTGAGCGCCGTGTTAATAACAAGCAGCAGGTTAATATGAGGGCAGCAGCAGACTGAAGTGACCACAGCCTACTGATTAGTCCAACTAGTCACAGTTATTAGCCGGCGTGTCATCTGGTATCAGGCCTGTCTTTCCCAGTGCACTGCTAACCTGACAGCTCTTAAGGTCATTATGCACACAGACACATTATGCAACATTTCAGTGGTGGGATGCATGGAGGTGATTTTTTCAGAAAAATACAGAAGTTTATTTAAAACCCCATTCAAGGCCACAGGCACATGTTTAGGTACTTACGACAAAGGGTATCTTTAACATGCACAGTTAATTCACCAGAGCCATCAAGGTTGCACACAATGACGTTTTTTCATCTGCCATTTGCCAGCAACATGATTCTACAGACAGCAATGTTGGTTTGTGGGTCTGTCGGTCAGCCCACCACTTTGGTGCAGGCTGAAATATCTCAACTATTGGATGGATTGTCATGTAGTGTGTTGAAGCCATTCATGATCCCCAGGGGATGAATCATCACATAAAAACGTACACATGTCCAATACTTTGGGATCAAATGCCTAACTATATGGTAGCCTACATTGGTAAAAGTATTGGATGAAGCAACTTTTCTTTAAAAGAAAAAAAAACTCTCACTAAATTAGACTTTTTTCACTCATGACCTGAACCTTATCAGAAAATAGCGTGCCATAAGCCATACAGTACTAAAGTATTTGTAATTCCCAGTCCCACCATTTAGTTGGTGAGAAGCAAATGCTTGTTGGACAAAAGGTGACTTCCTGCCAGAGTAACTAGCCAAATTCACAGAGCTGGCAGCCATAGTCCAAGAAGCATTTGGCAGGTGACTAACGATTCTGCTTGCTGTGACTCGTCCTGAGCTCCTCGCCTGTGGGGAGGAAGGTGGAGGACAGGAGACAATTCATTTGAAAACACTTTAATCATGCCTCAAAGGCATTGAGTCCATCAACCTGAGTAGGCACTGAAACATTTCTCCTCTTCAACTATGTAAGTCTTTTTTATTTTATTTTATTCTCTTCTCTGGGTAATATTCAAAAAGCTCCATATTTCCCACATGTGATAACACTGATAACCTCTATTTAATCAAGGCAGCAGTAACAATTATTTACACTGTGTCATAAAGCTAATTAAAGATAAGAATATTGTGTTCCAGTGAATCTTATTTCATTTATCTGGTGTTACATTATTTGCTCTGTCATAATATAATGTATGACATGATAAAAAGTATAATAATAGCATGAAATCATATATTTCATATCACCCAGCAGTATGGTTTATTTTGAGAAAAAACCTTTTCCAGCACATTTTTGATCCTCTGAGAAATTTGCATGTGATAACATGATACATAACATGAGTCTGTTAACAGGGAACGTAATGGACAAAGGCTCCTTAAAGTACTGTTCACACAAACAGTATTTTACATCCATCAAATCTTTCCTGGAACAACCTGAACGAGAAATTCTTGAGTTTTGCAACAAAGACACAAGATGAAATTTTTTGTGAAACTTTATTGCAGGTTTGAAAGTTTGCTAAAATTCATTAATTTAACTCCAGTTTGGTTCTGAGAGATTTTCTGTCACATTTAATCATAATTAAGGGGAGTCAGGATAGAAATGATGAAAAATGATAGAAACTTTTCCTTGCCCTTTTCTAACACTCCAAAACCTTTCCACCTGCTTTCCGGTCGCCTTATATTTTTCCTTAACATTCTCATTTTGGCTTCTGTCAATGTCATTAGAGAAATTTTCTTTTTAGATGTGTATTAATTACTTGATCTTGGCTTGTGCCGCCTGCATTGGTGTTGCTTTAATTGGACCAACTGGGCTTTTCAAACCTTAATATGACCTTATAAAATATGCCATTTGGTGAATGCTTTCATCCCAGACTTCTCTAACCATGTACATTTTTAGCGTGTGTTGGGCCCAGTTGGAATTGGACCCTACAGTAACTTTGGCAGTGTGACTGTGATTCTGTATGCAGCGAGCTACATCACGTTGTATCAACACATTACTCTCTAAGGGCCCATGAATAGAGCATAATTGGCTAAAAAAAATGCTCACCGCTCCTCCAAAAACATCTTTACTGTTTGCTACACATTTGTTTTCAACCCAACTTTGAATAATTGAATTTAACATTAGAAACCTACAATCAACAACAGTTATCTCACAGCGCTTTTCATAAAGAGCAGGTCTAGACCGTACTATGAAGTTATTTACAGAAGCCCAACAATCAGCATGTAAAAGTATTGTTTGCTGCTTTGCACTTCTTCTGTTAAATAAACACCTTTCTTATCAGTTGAATTACTTGTGGTTTAAATGAGATACCTTCATATCTTTCTTCTTCTTCAAGGAAATATGTCCAGCAGGCAATTGCTCTGTGTGCATGTGTATGTGTGTGTGTGTGTGTGTGTGTGTGTTTGTGTGTGCGTGCAAGACAGTTTCTAATTTCCTGTGTGTGTTTATCACACTGTACAGTGATTTTAAAAACATACAGACAGATATATATGGACTGGCCAACATGAAGGCCGGTTGCTGAGCTAATGAATGGATGTGTGAATGCAAGGACAGATGAACAAATGGGCAGATAGGTGGAGGAAAGGTGGCAGCGGTCTCATCTGTATTCTAGTTATTGTATCTGTCGGTCTTCTTGGATGATAAAAGGATGGATAAAAGACAGTGAGAAGGGGATCTGTGGACGAAGCCTCTGTACAAAATAAGTATAGGTATAAGTATAAGTATAACTTAAATCAGTTATTTGCAACTCAACTCAATTCAGATTTACTACTTTGTCTGCTTTATCAGGGACAATATGCAGCAGAGCAGCAGAGAGTTAAGAAGATCATCCAGCTGAGCAGTTAGTAATGTCACCAAAAGAAAAAAAATTAACGATAAGATAAGAGCAGGTCAAAATAGAGAGAATGGAGATGATTGAGAAATAGAGGCAGTCATATTAAAATTTGGAAAATACAGCACTGACTGTGTGCTACAGTATAACAATACCACCTGCTGGTAGATTTGTGATAGTGCATTCCTTGTCCATGTGTGCAGTTATAAATAAATTATCAAATAATATTTATATTCTAAATTATTATTACTAATTAAATAAAATGCCTGCTTTTGAGTAATTTTTCAACACACTTATGAACTAAACTTGCACTAAATCAGACCCAAAAGCCAAAATGTTTTAAATTAAAATTAGTCACATTTCAACTTGGGAGGAAGAGATCACAAGCTCAGAGTAGAATCAGTTTGTTTATTAAACACTTAATCAACTGTTTTATACATCTGAACATCAAATGAGCTTTAGCTGACTGTGTTACTGTGAGCTTATATCGTTGTCAAACCGAACATTCAATCTCTGATAGCGGAGAAACTAAACACACAGCTGTACCTGCCGAAAATGTTTGGGCCGCTCACTCTGGCCTCACAAAGTGAACTTAAAGTGAAGAATCCCTTTAACTGAACAAACCAATCATTAAAGTTGAAGTATAAAACTGACAATAAGAACAACAGAATGAAGAAGATGCCGGTAAAATACATTCTGTTAAACAATTGCTTTTATAAAAAAAAAACAATCAAAAAAACCCGCTGTGGTGCTATTTAAAGGTGGTGTCCATGAAACACTGATTGTCAACAGAACTGACACATGATTGCCTGGAACAACGAGCACTTTAAACGCAGAAGTCAGAGGTAAAAGATGGGAACAGAACAATAGATTAGATGACCACCAACTGTGATTAGCAGCGAAATAAGGTATTAAGGCAAAGGCTTTCAAGGTTAATGTTGAACAGTCAGTGTTGTCGTGTTTACCTGCTGAATGGCAGTGAGGAACAAAAGTTTCAAACGTCAAAGTATCAAACAATATTGAAACAGGTGAAAATGGGCCAGGGTCACCAAACACAGCACACCCTCTATACAAAATATCCATGAACTTTACATGAACAGTATTAACATTTACACCATTGAGGAGGTTTTGTTCTGTTCTGTTTCTCCTGACAGTGGAGAGAGACTACTTAAGACTCAAATCTACTTTACTTCTGAAATGATTTGTCAGATAACTCAGTCCTAAAAGTCAACAGACTGAAGAAGCGCTTTGGATAAGAAGCTAATGCTATATAAGCACAGATTTACAGGAATCATGCATTTCACCGCTTACACCATCAAAGCAACATTGAAGCACATAGAGAAAAATGAATCTGATGTACACTGAATAACTCACTTGGAGGCAGTTTACTGTGATATACAGTATGTGTTTATTCTACCGTTTGGCAATAAGGATTTCCTGAATATTTGCTAATCTTGAATAAAAAAAGTGCAGTTTACTGCATTTGTATTAAGTTTTTAAGTAATAATTTCACTTCAGGACTAAACCAAGTACACCTCCTACAAACCTTGTTTGTAGAAGGTGTTTGTTCTGACTAAAACAAACAAACATGTTTACTCAGAAGTCAACCATGGACTACAGACACATAGTGTGTGAGCAATGTAAACATCACTTATCCATGCATTTCTTTTTATTATCATGTAATTTTAAATGAGATCTTCTCATGCTAGTATGTCTAAGCACATGATGGCACGATCTATAAACATACATTTAATTCAGACGTTATTAGTTTGGAGGCTTATGATGTACAAACCAATTTATCTTAACCTCAAGCCTGCTTTAACTCAAGAGGGGATTTTCTTTTAAAACTGGTTTTGGCAACTCGGACAAACTAGTGAGAAAAGGTCGATATAAAGAGAATGTTAAAATGCTTCTGAAATAAATTTCCCAGCTTTTAGGGTCATTTTAATAAAATAAATTTAAAATGAATAACAAAAATTTGTGCAGGATTTCTGCTGCTACTCCAGAACATTGGAGGCAAGTTCAATTTAGTAGTATATACATATAAGAGTGTGTATGTATATATATATATATATACATACATAAGTGCTTTTGTAAATTAAGAGCTTAAACACTCATTCTATCCCTTTAATTTTCTTTAAACATCAAAGAATATATATGGATACATTTTCAATATTTTAAGGTCAACTGTATCTTCTGTTCGCTACAAGACAATCTTTACATTTCCAAATTAAATCTGAATAGCATAATATGACTCCAATTAGAGTTTAGGACTTATTTGGCACTGCCACTGGTATGGTGTGTTTTATTTTTTTGTCTTTTAGGCAATAAATGCAGTGCTTTCCTTTTCCTAATAGTATGTTAGAGTGGGGAACATCTCAACTGTAAGTAAAACAGAGATTTAGTCTTGGGGTTCTTATTCTTTTAAACAAACTCTTAAAAGTAATGACATCTTATGTCACTGTGGGAGTTCCTGGTAAAAAACACAAAATGCTAAAATATACTAATAGAGATTGGGGGTAATTTAAAAAACAATTATTCACAAAGATGTTCTTAGATGTTGTTTGTGCGTAAAGTATTTTGTAAATTGTCTATATACATTGTGCCTGTTAATGTCACGTAGAGTTTATCACTGCATTTTTATTAAGTAAACTAACTAATTCCTAGCAGCTACATATAGTTATTGCTTTCACACAACAAGGGTAGAATGCTTTCTATTTAACACAGTGGTTCCCCAAACAAGGGGAAACACAATTAAACACCCTGAAACCTTGTGATTTATTTAGTTGTGGTAGAAATGCTCCTGTCTATGTGTGTCTTCCTGTCTTTCCCAGCAGAGGACAGTGTTGAGCCACAGTTGGAAACTAACTGAGAGAAGGGTCACAGGGATGTGTTGGCATAAAATATTCTTCCTTATTGTTACAGTTTTAGCTTTTACTTACTAACTTTTACTTATCTCCTACTTTTTAACTGTATCGCTCATCCTTGGACGTCCCTTAAACACTCCTCATCGTGTTCAGCAACAGATTCATGATGCAGTTCTGGTTCAAAACAGGGAATGTGGTTCTTCCTGTTCCACACATAAAGTCTGGGGCCTCCTCATTAAAACTGAGGCAACTGTAGAAGGGGTGGCTCCTGAACTTTCCCATGAGCAAAATGAGGTACAACCTGTATGTTTTGTCTACAGGCTGAATCATGGACTTGACTTGAATCCCCACATTCTTAAACCCATTCAGTCTCTCAGTCGTTCATTTTGTCCAAACAATGCTGGAACAGAGTGTGAGTTGCGTTTCAAGTTGTCACTGTTGTTTTGAGGTCAAGTACAAAACCTCCTAGGCCACCCATGTCATTCCTGCACTATCCTTCTATGAGGGATTGCTCTCCTCAAACTTATACCTCCTCCATCACCTCCATGACAATTGTCCTGGGTCCAGTTAGGATCAGGCTGCTGACGGTCCGGTAGTCCTGAGAGAGGACGTTCAGTCCGTTCACCGACACCACAAACTGGCACACCTGAAGAAAGATGGACAGTGAGGGGAGAGATGAATTATGCTGTGGCTGTAATGCTCTACACTTTCACACCAATTCAACGTGAACGTTAAAATGGAGCCTAACCGAAGAGCATGATTTTTACTGTGATTCCGGGTCGTTATTGCAACTCCTGTGAATCTAAACAGACTACAGTTGTCCCATAGCTCCCAAGCTTCAAGAGCCTTGGAAGCTCCAGTCTGTGTGTCAACAGTTTTTTGCTAATTTAGAGCAGCTGTAAATCTGTTTGGGAATATGTAATAATATAACTAGGGCCTATGAGGGGAGATTTTTATGTTAATTAGCTGTCTTGGCAAGATGTTCTTACAGATGGTTAGCTTAGCTTAGCACAAAGAATGGAAACGGGGAAACAGCTAGCCTGGCTTTCTTCAAAGAAAACTATATCTACATACCAGCAGCTCTAACACTCACTAACTAACAGATTTTATCTTGTTTGTTACAGTGGGTTATGTCCTGAGTGAAGTCTCCACCGGTTGACTTGCAAAGGGATAGAGTGTACAAATGCAAATAAGCATAGTTCCCAAAATGTCAAATAGAACTTATTATTTCAGTTTTTTTCACATTGCATAAAGTAATGCCTAAATATTTATTGTTACCCAAGGTACTGTACTTTACTACACAATGATTAGGTTGTGCTGTAGCACAGAAAAACTATACATTTTAAATAGACAGAGGGTGAATGTTTGATTTCCAATAGTCACAATTTCTACATATTCCTTTAAAAAAACATTTGTCCACTCACAGTGCAGCCATCAAACCCAAAACACTGTAGAATCAGAAAATGCTCCAGGAAGACAACTTAGAATTTACAACACACTCAATGCTCCAACAGTACAGAGAACCAGGTAAACACTGATAGTGTTGCCTGACATAAATTACACCAGGTACAGCATGACAGCCACGCTCTAATCACTCTCCTATCACGCCTGTACCCCACCTCCCTTATCGTTTTTCACCACCGCTCCAACTCGGCATTTCCGATAGAGATAAGGCTTGTTCTCTGAGCTGCCTTCTGGCTGCTGCTCTTGCAACATGATGCTGGCGTTTTTGCTGCTGCCACTGTGGTTTGTGTTTTTTTTGTAAGCTATTACAGGTGCACACTCACACACACAAACACACTCCCAATTCACTGGCTCATGGGCTCACTGTGTTTCAGGGGACATTAATTCAGGAAACATGTTATAGGGAGAAACCATTTAAACCCAGCCTGTTCCTCACATAAACTTACTTACATACAAAACTGAGAATAGAATACATGTAGAAAGAGGTAACTAGACTGTCCTAAAGGTTTCATGAAAGAAGAGATCAAAATAGGAAGCAGGAATAAGGGGGAAAGAGAGATGAAGAGTGACAGAGGAAAGGGGAAAAAAATCCAGTCTCTTAATGCTGCAGAGGAATTTTAGACTCTCACTCTAATCACATCTAAACCTTTGCAGCCTATACACTTGCAAAGTCAAAGTACTCTGGACTCTGTGTCTTTTTCTCCACTTCTATTCATTTCTCTCTCCGTTCCACCTTTTCTTTTTACTCTCTTCCAACACCTCCCCCACTTTTCTCTCCCACTCGTTCTTCTCTGCTTTCAGGCTGTGGGGTTGTTAGTATTGGCTGGGGTCCAGCTGGTCTGAATGCCTCCTTGCATTCAAAGGGTTAAAATCACTCTCACAAAAGAGAAAGGAGAGAGACAGAAAGAGGCATAAAAAGAAGATGTAGAGAGAAAATAAACAACACATCTTAAGAGGGCATTCTGAATTATTCAACTTGCATGCAGCAATAACAGCTGTGCGCAATGTAGAGAATATTTGTTCTTTAGAAAAAAAACTGATGTTGACCTGAGGCCATATTTGAATGTATGTCCCTTAAGGAATCAGAAAGATAAACACTAACTGAGTAAATTGAAAAACAGATGGCAGGGTTCCCTGGTTAGTTTGGTGTTTTAAAGACATAGTTCGACATTTAGGAAACACGCTTTTTTGCCAAGAAATGATAAGATCGACACCACTATCACCACTCTGAAGCTCGAGCAAGAAGACGGTTAGCTTAGCTTAGCATAAAGACTGGAAGCAGGAGGAAACAGCTAGCCTGCTTCTCTCCAAAAAAAGCTGTGTTAACTCATATTACACTTTTAATTGGCCTTCATGTATAGCCAAAACCTTGATGCTGAGCATAAACAGGAAACCAATCACAATCAATGTTGTCCATTGACAGTTACAATAAAGTTTATTGAAAGAAGATGGCCGCATCCTCAACAATGTTGCCAAAAAGAGAAAAACAGCATTACTTTGTGTGAGGCTACTATGAACAGAAAGCACAAAGAAAAAACGGAAAAATATGGAACTTTATGGTCCGTCTGTTGTGCTGCAACCTTAGCTTAAAATCACAGCACAGTCTCAGTCAAGACCAGAGTAGCCACATAATGTAAAATACAACTCCCAATAACCTTAAACCACGCTCACTACAGTTTGTAACAGAGGGAAATCGGACCATGGAACTGTTAGACCTACAAGACAGCTGAGCAAAATTTCCAACATACTCTAAACCCAATCAGAACCGGACCGATAATAATAAGCACAATTAATCAGGCTCAAACAAAACAAAAACTTAAATTCAGCCGCAATTTGGCCCGACTCTAAAATTATTTGGGGATCCACACAGTGTCTGCCTAGTTTACAGCTCACTAACTAACACATTATATCTTGTTGGCTTGATCAGAACAGAAAACTAAATGTAACCATGAAAAGTTGGGGTTTTTACGGAGAGTTATGAGTATTTCTTGGTCAGGAGCAGTGACTTGGCAACCTCACGATGACGACAAGACTACAAGAGAGCCACAGCAAGAAAGCGAATAAGAGTTTTTCCCAAAATGTCAAACTTTTCCTTTAAGAGTCAGACTGTTAGATCTTGAACTTTATGTGTCAACTGGTCATAATTGTGTGTCTTCAATATACTTAAAGATGTTATTACATATCCCTATAAATGATCTTACACATATTATAAGTGTATTTAGGCTGCAATTCCTGATTCAACATTCAAACCTTTAAATGTTCAATTTTAGGGTTCAAAATCTTTCATGGAGGTTAGGAAACTCGATTATAATCATGTGGTACAAATAATGTAACGGAACATATTGTTCAGTACACATACTTGTAATGGTGTGCAAATATGCAGTAAAGCACAGGATGCACAGATAGACACAAAGTGAGACATACACGCATCCTGCTCTACCTGCTGTTTTATGAAAGTGCTTGGATCCAATATGGCCAGGACAGTGCTGATGTGTGTGTCTGACAGAGATGCAGTGCCTCAAAGCATGAGTGTATGATGATGAGAAGTGAGAAAAGCTTCATGATGCTTTTTACACCCCCCACCCACCCCCCACGAGGTCAAGAGGTGTAAGTTTCTCATTTGGCCTTTTTCCTGGATCTCAGGGCCAGCACCTCACAGCATGGCATTCCCTCTACCAGAATGTGATTCTGCCTAGTTACACATCAATAAAATGATTCAGGTGAAGTGGAACAGGACTAACCGTCTAGGAACTACAGGGAGTGCAATGAACAACTCGCAGATAAACACTACGAATATATCTCCATGGTGATTAAATATGAGAGTTGACCATAACCGAAGCAGAAGTGATATTATTTCCACTGACCGCTTCCTCTTTCTGTGCTCATACTTAAGCTCCTCTACCCCTGCCTCCTTCCTCATCCTCCACATTCTTCACTCTTCTGCTCGTGTCTTCTCTCTGACATCACTCAGAGTTAACATCCTGTCCTTTACTTAGTCAGCAATGTTCCATTTACCACAGATTTTTTTAAAGGGTTGTCACCTTTGGGTTTCTATTAAAACTGACATTTTGGACACTTGGCAGATGATTCAAAGCCATTTTACTTTATGCCTCGGGAAACATTTCAATCTTCACTTCAGAAGTCTCCACTGGATGTTAGCAGTGCTCACTACCTTTTAAAAACACAACCAACACTTTTTTATGTGCTTATTAACTTTCCTCTCCCAACTCTCTCCTGTCCTCTGTCTTTCACTGCTCTTCATTCTGGCTTCTGCTGCTTTTTTTATTAAGTCCTTCCTCTCTCCTCCCTCTCCATGCTGCGGTTTAAGTCGCTGTGCTTTGCATTCCCAGGATTCCTTGCTGCCACTCTGCTTAAATAACTCCATGCCAGTTGTGGCAGCAGAGCCACCATTACCCAGTTTCCCTTCTTCATGACTGTTTTTCCACCTTCAACACTTTTACAGCTTCTCTCTGCTCCTGTCCCAACCATCTTCCTCACACAGGCTTAAGTTAAAGGATCTTCCCTGTATATTTATTTCTGCTCCTTCCCTACTCCTCTCTTTCATTCTTGTTTAACTCAGTCTGCACAGTAAGTATAACAGTTTATATTTAAGTGTAGACTTAATGAATCACTCATAAAACCCTGTTCAGACAACTACTGTACTTGTACTTATGAAAACAACTTTGTGGCCAAGCACAGAAGATGCTGTCTAAAACATCAATGGCAAACACCACGTTTTACATTTCAGTCTCTCTAATTAAATTTGACTCCATTCCATGGGCTCCATTCTCTCACCAAATTGCACTGTCAGTCATGAAGATTATAGGATTTATTAAGTATATAGTTATATAATCACAGATGACAAAACCCATTATATAGATAGGAATAATGGCATGAGTAGTGCAACCTCAGCAGATTACCTACAGTAACTCTTTCACACATGTAAATCAAGAACTGCAATACCCTCTTACCTCACTTCATCTAACCTTCACTCTTTATATTGATTAATTTACACTTGACCTGAAACATTTCTCCTGTCCTACCTTCATGCCAGCAGCAGCTGCAGGTCCACCAGGGTCCACAGCCTGGATGTGACAGGGTTTGCTGCCTCGCACCACGAAGCCCCAGCCCACAGCATCACCTACAATCTGAGGAACAACAAGAACACATGATCACATAATGACATCTTGCTGTTTTTTATACAGCAATATGGGTTAGTATTTAAACCACAACAAAATGTTCATCTGTTAAAATGTGTGGTTGTAGCTAGTAAGTGGACCTTTGTGATTAGACTCTCTCTCCCATCATATACTGTTCCCAAAACTTCAATAACATCCACACTGCGGAACCACGTCTATAAATCACTATACACACATAATACTGTTTCAAATGTCATTATTTTCCTGAAGAGTGGTACTTGTTTGGCATCCTGTGGTGATCACACTCATCTGTGGCTCATGTATCCACAAGTGTGTGCATGTGAGAGGGATACGTGACTGTGAGTGTGAGTGTGTGTGACTTTATCCATGCTGTCTTTGTTTGAACTGAGTTGTGTGTGCGTGTGTGTGAGTGTGAGTGTGAGAGTGTGTGTGTGTGTGTTTGTGTCCTACAGTGAATGTCTTCTTTAGAAAAGGTCCTCCTGGTGTCTGCAGCTCCTCTGGACTCACTTGCCTTTTCAGAACTGAAACACACACAAATATTCCCCCACAAATTGTTACTGGCTACATTCATTTAAATATATGCATTGTTACTGCACACATACCTCTCTTCATGCATGAACAAGCACACACACCGAAACACACAAGCATAATAACTGTTGGTTAAAAATGTGTATGTATGTATGTGTGTATAGAAAGTGGTAATGTTTGTCACATGGTAACAGGGCCTGGAGGTCCGCCGCTTCCTGAAACAACACAGCTCCCCTTCCTGTCCTCCAACTTCCCTGAAACACTACTCACTTAAACACGACTCTACATGGAATTTACTTTTGTGTTTCAAAAAATGATTTCAATTTTTTTTTTATTCACTCACAAATGGTGAAACATTTGACAAAACAGAGAGCGGTGATGATCCATGCACACACACCAATACCCACACCTAAAAGAAAAAAAAAATGTATTTCTGCAATCCACATACCGATCTATAATATACCAACTACAAACTTCTAGCTAACTGCTCACATTCTTTATTCTTGCTTTCTATTTCTCCCCTAAATTTCCTAAATGTTTTGTTTTTTTAATTATTATTGATTATCTTACTCTGGTTTGACGATTGAGATAACATAGATGATTATGGTTTATATGTGCGAATGTGATGAATTAATGAATGACACTATACTGTGCACACAGATATTTGTTGAAATTGCACTTCTTCTTTAGGCCGATTAAAGGCATTTGTATGTTTGTATGTGTTGGGATTTATAAACCAGAACCAATCATATGTAATGCTTTATACAGCAATTATTGACACTGGTTATTATTTAACACAGCATCTAAATAAATTAAATGTGTATAAAAATGTGCGGAACAAACCTTTAGGTGCTAAAATGACTTGAAATGCATTTAGTGTTTCCACACAAAGCTGAGAGCACATCCCTTCCACAGTATGTGTGTTCTTGACAAATCGCTTGTGGTCTGTGTAGTACTTCATACTAATCTGATAAGCGAGAGGACGTGAAGCGAGAGAGACCTTTTACTCTCTTGATCTGGACATTTCCATAATCTCTCTGCGGAAATCCTGATCTAATCAGGTCTAAGGACAACCTCTGTAATACCTCGACATCTGCCAGCTCTACTTCAAATCAGAAGCCAAAATTGTTTTTGTTTTTTCAGTCTGGCTTTATAAATGCATGCCAGAAACAGATCCTCTTCATCACTCAGCAACCTTTGTGTCGTCTACTGTGAATGTTTCAGATTTTTACACTTACCTTTTCATCATGTGAAACACACTATTCCTAGGGTTTATGTAAAGCAGAGTTTGTGTGTGTGTGTGTGTGTGTGTGTGTGTGTGTGTGTGTGTGCTCATGTTGAGGGGGGATCTGCTGCTACAAAGAGACTCTGTCAAGGACTCTGCTTGGATAAGACACATCAAAGGAAACCTCACAGTAGTAAAGACACACAAAGAAGAAAACACACACACACACACACACAGCTCAAAGGCATCCCTTCTTCATTCAAATCTCCACTCAGAAGTCAAAGCAGTCCACCTCCAAATAATGTGTATCACTTGTTACAAGCCGCACATATATCTAACTCTGTAGTTAACATGGGACCATTAAGCCTTAAGTTCAATAACATAAAGTGAAGTTTACAGTTTGTGATAGGAATAATGACATGAGGTGACTTAAGTCACAAGACAGTAGTGTTAAGGATGGAAAGTTTAATAAACATTATATGTAATGTTCTAAAATGTATACTACAAAGTCCCATTAGGAATTAGTGTCTTAAAGAACTCATTACCAGTATAATCAACACGTTAATAGGCTTCACCCAGGAGCCATTAATCTGCCAGTATGTACAAAAAACATCTACCACATCCCTTCCGCTTCTATACCAGTTTTTCACATTCACTGTGAGACAATGATCTATATGCATGAGGTGAAAACCAGAAACACGACTTGGTCAGATTGCCATTGACTAACACAGATTTCCTCTAAAATGAATAAGAAAGAACTAATTGAAAACCACAGGTTTATAAAACCTAAACTAAGACACAGTACCTGAAAACAAAATTGTGTTTGTGAGTGTATCCTACATCATCTCACCTGACTTGGGGTTGCAGAGGACAGGTGGACTGCTGCTGAGCGTAGGACTGCTGCTGTAATAACCGCTGCTGCCACAGCTGCTGCTCATGCTGCTCCGCCGAACTCCGACCACCACCTTTATCTCTTTAGTGGGACTCACTGAGACAGAGAGAGACAGAGAGAGACAAAGAGAGGCGAACGACTGAAAATGACGGGAGCAGGAGAAAGCCTTTCTACAGGTCTACAGGTCAATCAACAGCGTGAAAAGTATTAATCCTAACTGTGTTTACATGGAGCCTTTTATTTACTTAATATTCAGAATTACAGCTCATTATAAAAACAAATGCCTCATTTAATCATCTTCAATTAGTATAAACCATCACATAAGTTTGAAAAGAGTGGGTTAAACTTCTCATAATGGTCCAAAAATCTATAAATATATTTGTTATGTAATCCCTGTTTCCCGTTACTTCCTGTTTCCTGATAAGGTTGCCCAGTTCACTTAAGTCAAGTTCAGTTAACTCTCTCTCTCTCTCTCTCTCTCTCTCTCTCTCTCTCACTCTCTCTCTCTCTCTGCTATTTACAAGCACTTTCTGCAGCTTTTTTTGCCTGGTGCATGTTTCACAGATGAACCTTCTTTGACTAGGTGATGCTACAAGCTCTGAAGAGCTAATCAGTGTCTCCAGTACTAGTATATTCAGATAAAGATGTTTAATTGTGAAAGCACAGCTCTCAACACGGCCCATCTATTAAAAACGTTTTGTTGAAGATGGTGAACTGGACGGTTAACTTACATATTTTTGAGCTGGTCTTTTTTTTGATTACAGTGGAGTATCTGAAGTGCAGCCATTGTCCTATCATTTTAACATGATCCACTCTGTTATCTTTACATGGCAGACACCACCAAGGACGCCAGTTATTGTGTGTGTGTGTGTGTATGTGTGTGTGTCAACAGAAGAGAATGCTAAAGGGTGTTAATGTGTCACTGCGTTTTTTTTTTCCTAGAAAACCGGATCCAATAACCAAAGCAAACATTTAAAGTGCATTACGAGAAAAAAGTAACACATTGAAAGTTTTCTGAAGGTTTTAATTGAAGGACAGCTAACCTCACCTTCTTTGTCAAACACACACTGACAACTGCTATTAATAGCTGGTTTACAACACTGTGTAGAACTGGACAGGATTACTGTACATCCACTTACTTTGAGTATGTGGTATAGTGTCTACCTGAGAGGAAGCTTGTGTTGCCTCCGTCTGAGTTCTGCTTGCGGAGACAGAAGGGGCTGTCGTGACTTTCGGGGATGCTGCGGCCACGCTCGTGAAGAAGTTCTATCAATCGCCGCCGTCGCCGGAAATTCATCCTGAACTGATAGAGGAGGGACCCAGTGACAAAGTGATGTTTGTTGGTGACTGGTGAGAAAGAAAAAGGCACATGGAGAGAATAAATAAGCTTTTTTAAAGAGAAAGATGGAGGGAGAGATAACATAAGGGTTGAGATGTAAACATGAGAAAATGGTTTGATTGGCTTGTTAAATATATTTCTGTACTGGTTGTGAGTCAGAATCTAACGCCTTACACATGAGTCAAATTATTTTAGTGAAGTGAATGTGTAATTTCTTCTGTAAGGTTTGGCTGAAAACCTTACAGATTCATGTTTCTCACCTGAACTGAGCCCAGCCACGCCTGAAATTCTGCAGCACTAAACAAACTGTCCACTGAGCTGAGATCACCTGAGCCGAACAAACACAAAACTGACCTCAGAGAGCGTTGACCTCAGCCACGTCAGCTGAGCTGATAAGAGCAGCTGAACTTAGAAGTTAATACGCTTGTCAAAGTGAGACAAAATCACATATCTAACTGTCAATTCACCGCCAGGGCCTACTTTTATTTAATATTTATTTTTCCCATTTTTATTACTTTGATATTGATTTACACCTTTGTTCATTTGTGTTTTCGGTAAGAAGTTCAAAATGATTAGACTACATAAATGACATTAAAAAAATACAACAATTATCAATAAAAATCACAGGAAATGCACAAGCTAGCACAAAACGACCCAGCTACATACATCAGAAACTGAAGCCCTTTGCCTGTGTCCCAGAAAGCTGTCAAGCTGGTTTATTTTCATCAGCTGTATCACTGCTGTTATGACATTTCTAAATGACTCATCAAGCCCAGTCATACAGGATAAGTAATGAAATTCAAAACACTTCCCCCCAAAATCCAACCTCCTTACATAGAATTTGCAGATCCAAAGACCAACCATGGCCCTCACTCGAATCTCCACTAAAATATTTTAAAAAGACATGATTTCCTACAGTCCTATCATTTCTTGAAAAAAATGTTGTTATTGTTGTTAGAGTTGCACCGCTAGGCATGAATTACCTAGTAGAAATAGATATTTGCTCCATGTATACCCATTGAAAGCACGTATCATGTTGGTAATTTCTTCGAGTGCCCTTCCTCATGAAAGAGCTTTTGACTTTTGACTCAATCAGAAAATAAAGGATGCAAGCACAGCTTACGTCTCAGAATAAATTACCAATAATAAAGACAATCCCCAGGCTGTTTAGCCGAATCACTCAATTTGTCCATCCTTCAGCCGCTGCTATCGCTGCGACCTCAACTGATGACTGTGAATTGCATTTATCATTTTGCCATTTCTTGTTTGCGCCTCCCCTCCTGCCAACTTGATATCTTGCCCTCCTGTTTAGTCCTGTTTAGCAGCTATAAAGGACTGGATGTCACTAAACTTCCTTCAACTTTATTCTAAAAAAAGCTGAGCTTCTCATTATTCGCTCTGAAAATGCTACTAAAGCCATCTTCCAGTACATTGGCCCACTTGCCCCTATGTCAAACCATACTCTGGGAATCTTTGAACTCCTGTTGAAATCTGAAAACCATGTCAACCAACTTGTTCATGTTTTTTTCAACTCAGAAACATTGAAAAAATAGACCATTACTATCGGCTTCTGACTCAGAAGACATTATTCATACCTTTATTTTCTCACATGGAGACTTTTATAATGCCCTTTTCACTTGCCTGATTCAAACGGCCCTGGCACATCTACAGCTTGTACAGAACACAGCAGGTAGGCTTTTAAGTAGAACTAGTCATAGACCACACATCACTCCTATTTTAGCCTCGCTGCACTGGCCAGCAGTAAAGTTCAGGATTGATTTAAAAATTATTTTAATCTCTTATAAAGCACTACGTGGCTTAGCTCCTGCCTACATTTCTGAGCTACTAACCACTGAGCGAAGTATTAGGTCATCCAACGAAAACCTGCTGGCTAAACCACATGACAAACGCAAAAAAACAAACAAAAGGTGCCCGTTCTTTTGCTATCCTAAAACCCAGACACTGGAACATACTACCCCTTTACATTAGATCAACCAAGTTTGTTGACTGTTCGATTAGGTTAGCTTTGTGATAATTCGAATGGTGTGCTATGGGTATGACCTTTTAAATGTTTTCCTCTGAGAAAACATGAGTCTTGCATTTTTATGTTTATGCTTGATATTTTGTACTGCCATGTGTCTTTATTAAAAAGGTGATATATATAAATAAGGTTATACTTCCTTCCTTACTTAGTTTACATATCCTTTTTTAGGTGCATGGCTATTGTCAATATAATATATTCATATATTAATATATTATATTAAAGAGGTGGTATTATGCTCATTTTCAGGTTCAAAATCTTAATTAGGGGTTGTACCAGAACAGGTTTACATGGTTCAATTTTCAAAAAATCACCATATTTTTCTCATACTGCACATTGCTGCAGCTCCTATTTTCACCTTATGTGTGAAAATACATACGCTCCGCTCTTGAGCTACAGAGTGATGCATCTTACTTGTACAAAATCTTTGATGGGAGTTGCACATGCGCAGTTCCTAGGTAAGGACTACTAGTCCTAGAAGAGCGGGTCGTAAGAAACAAGGTAGTGTGATCCAAATGAAAGCCTTCAGACTGCGACCGTAACCTAGCAAATGGTATAAATTATTCCAGTCCACAACCACACAACATCATTGTTCCACATCTTACCATCAGGACTAAATGCTAAGCTGTTGTCGGTGTTCTGACGATCTATGCTGCCTTGCCGGAAAATGCTACCATAGCGCAAATTGAGAGACTCGACTCTACTCGGCCCTGCTCCGTTTTCCATTGCAGATAGTAGCCAGAGATAGTACGTAGCTTGTTGTCATAACGACGCCACACACAACGGCCGCGACGTAATGTTCAATTCGACACACATCAGCAATCCACACAGCTTTCTCCTGCAAGCAGCCACTTGCGGAGCTCCTCAACTCCGAAAATATTCATCACATTTTTGTTCCATCCATCACTTCTCGTAAAACTGTCAATATTCGAAATCTACACAACTGATTTCTCACCTCAAAACTTCTCAGAAGTGGATTTAGTGATGAAATTCCATACGAAAACTGTAAAATAAACTTTCTG
>JAPMOB010234650.1:0-18660 GCA_029875015.1 Lepomis gibbosus | reverse complement strand
CTCCAGAGTAGGCCTATTATCATTACGCTGATTAGTTTGTGTGTTATAATAGTCCAACCACTTGCTTTTCAACATGGGGGGAATTTTCGTGGATTTTTTTTTTAGGTTTTTTTTTCTCCCAGAATTTTTCATCATGCCTACTCGCGCCCCCCCGGGAGAGTGTCCGCGCCCCCCCAGGGGGGCGGGCCCCACCGGTTGAGAAACAGTTACTTCATGACATTCATTACATCTTGATTATCTGAGCAGACGCTGTGTGCTTTCTCAGCAGCCCTCAGAGCCGGGGATTGAACCTGCGTCCTTGCAGTGACAGAGGGGACCCTTTAAGCTCTGCTAACTAAATAACAACAATATAAACACATTACGTAACAACAAGCCACCGCAGGATTAACGATAAGACGTAGCATTACTGCTGCCGCATTGTGTGTGTGTGTGTTATGAGTTGGCAGTTGACCAGTGGAGGATCTTTAATCTCCCAAAATCTATTCATCTGGACATCCAGAGAGATGAAACATTGAAGATGTATCTGTAGAAAAGAAGGTTATGTGTCTGCAGAATCACTGGCGCCCCCATGAGGCTGACATGACCATCCTTTCATCAGAAACAGGCTTTTATTTTGAATTTCCCTGCTTTATAAATGTATATTTCAGGCCTGTTCCTGTTTTAATTTGTAGCTAATACAAACTAATCTTCTCCTCCATGTTTACCTGTTTGTGTTTTTACAAATTAATGTAAATGTCCACAGCTTTAGATCCAGCTGTTGCTTCCACTTTGTAACGTTTTAAATCTCTGTTGTTGGGACTTAACACTTCCTGCCAGATATTTCACATTAAAAGCCTTTTTCTGGTTGGCTTTTAATGTGAAACAAGTACAGGAAGCGTTAAGTCTCACTGAAAGCTGCTCAAATAGACATTATACTGAATTTAACAACCTTTATTTGTTTGTTTGTTTGTTTGTTTCCTTGACAAGAACAATAGATATGTGTGCACTCCATGTTTGTGTTGTGCAGACAGATTACCGGGGGGAGGATTTGTGTTTATAAGAATCGACACAATATTGATTAATAATAATGAGTCTGTGCAATAGATAAATGGACTCTACAAAACTTAGACTGACTGACTTGACTTAAAGTAATTAAAAGATAAAAATAAATAAACTAAATGCTTAAAAATTAATGTTTTGATTGTGGGATACAAGTTTCTATCAGGATGTTTTTCCACCATATTTGCCACCTTCCTCTGGAGATAATGGATATGGATCCACAGTGAACCCAGCCTCTGTTCTTGGTTTGGTGTCGTATCACCTTGAATGTTTGGCCATGGTAACGCTCTCTCTCTCTCTCGCTCTCTGTGTGCAGGTCTGTGCGGTTGCTGCTGGGCGTTGCGTCCTCGCTACAAGCGGCTGGTTGATAATATTTTCCCAGAAGACCCTGAGGTAAACAAACACACATATATAAACAGTAATTTTACTGTCTGTCCTCTGCTGGTGGTGGGATCTATCCGTGCAGATGGCTGGGGTTTGAAAATTAAAATGCTCTAAAACAATAAAACAAATCCAAGTGCTTGAGACTTTTTGTCTCTAACACACCCTGTAACACGTGTGTGTGTGTGTGTGTGTGTGTGTGTGTGTGTGTGTGTGTGTGTGTTCAGGACGGGCTGGTGAAGGCCAACATGGAGAAGCTGACGTTCTTCGCTCTGTCGGCACCAGAGAAACTTGACCGCATCGCCGCCTACCTGTCAGAGCGACTCACCCGAGAGCTGAACCGCCACCGCTACGGGTCAGTACACACAGAGTCACAAAACTACACACACACACACACACACACACGTTCAACAACCACTCACCGTCGACATGGTTTCCAGTTATGTGTGTATAGCGATGGAGGCGATGGAGCAGCTGCTGCTGGCCTGTCACTGTCAGAGCATCAACCTGCTGGTGGAGAGTTTCCTCAGCACGCTGCGCCAGCTGCTGGAGGCCGACAAGCCACACCTCCACATCCTCGCCACCAACTCTGTATGTACCGCACCCTGTACTGCACCCTGTACTGCACCCTGTAATACACCCTGTACAGGACAGTTGAAATAACTGCACATGGGGGGGGGCAGTGAAATATACACAGGGGGGAATGTTGTGGGACACAATCCAGTAAAAGTAGTAAAAATACTCTGATACAAGTAAATTAAGGCAATCAAGGATTTTAATGTTGAGGTTAATGATGATGGAGCTCGTTTTAACAGTTTTAAACTTTGTACTTTGTGGTGGGATTTCCATCTTGATTTTATACTGTGTGTACACAATATTCCTTACTAAAGTTAGTTGAATCAAAAGGCCCTCTGGGCACAATGCGCATCACGTAGCAGAGAAGCTAATCACATACAAAATACATGTAGTGGAGTAACAAGTACAATATGCCCCTCAGAGGTGTTGTGGAGTAGATGTAAAAAATAGCAGTTAGTACAAGTACAATTTACAGATACAAGTATCTACTTTCCACCTCTGCACACTGGGACATACTGGAGAGGACAAATGAAGTACAGTTAAAGGGTTTTTGTGTGTAGCATTGCTGGACACTGTTCTCCCATAATGCAACACTCAAAGGAACATCAGCTCAGGACGTTTTCTACATTCACAATAATGCACTGAGTTCGGAGCGTACGTTATGTGTAGTACAGAGTGGACACTTATTTATTTATGTACTCTTTAATCCTCTTTACATTTTAGCATATACATATTAACATTCATATGTCCTCACACAGAAACCCTCAGTGTGGAACATTATTCATGTTACATGAACAGTTTCTGTGTCTGATTTCTTGTCTTTAGTTCCGTTAACATAAATGCTCGTGCAGTCACATAGTTCATATCTTAACAGAGCTCTATTTATTTTTCTGTCTTGTTAATGTTTTTGTTTGTGTAGTTTGTGAAGTTTGCGAACATCGAGGAGGACACGCCGTCGTACCACCGCAGCTACGACTTCTTTGTGTCTCGCTTCAGTGAGATGTGTCACTCTGAGCACGAAGACGCCGACGTCCAGAACAAGTCAGTGCTCCCGCCTGTTTCCTACGTCGTCTTAGCTTTGACGCCAGCTGTTTTATCCAGAAAGGTTTATGAAAAGTCAGGCAGAAAACTGACGTCAGCTTTGGAAACGTGTGATTTTTAGTTAATCACTGGCTGGTGCATCTTTGCATCATGTTTGATTTTGGCCTGCAGAGATAAACAGAGATAAACAGAGAATCCCAAAGCTGTGCCCACTTTTTGGGGAAATATATGAATAAAACATCTGATGACATCTAGAACAAACAGAAAACTCTCTCGGGTTTGAATATTAAAATTCATTTAAACGTTTTTTGAGCTTTAAAAAAGTTATATATGTACATATATGCAGTATACTATGACACTGTCACACTTTGTAGAATAGCACCTATTTTAAACTAGAGTGAACTGATAATGAGAGTGTTTGATTTAGAACATCTAAATAAAAACGTATTAAATATTAGACTGCACTGCGTCTCTGATCTGGAGATGTGATATTTTTATTTTACATGATTGGTTTATGTGTTGTTTTCCATAACAGCAGGTTACAGGGTGACATTCATGGTGCTCAGCGAACATTTCTCTCTATGTACACCAGTGATTTTTCTATTTTGTATGTAAATATAAGAAGTTCATGTCCAGTGAAAAACCTGAAACGGTACAAAAGCAAACCTTAAAAACAACGATAGTTTTAAAATCTAAAATCAAAAGTTAAATGAAGGAGTTTTGTTCATTATTTCACTGTAGGATCCACTGATGACAGCTGCTCTGTCTGCCTTCAGTAATTTATATATTTATATAATTGAACTTACATTCCCATAAAAAGTAGAAAAATTGGAGTTTGTTCAACTTTTTTCCAGCATTTTATATGAAGGTCTGTTAAACTATTGAGTTTTTTAAGTCTGTTAAAACAGAAAGTTTATCCAGCACAGAGTTGACAGGATGTTATTGACCAATAGGGACGCAGTAACTGAAGTTGTGTGTGTTTAGGATCCGTGTGTCGGGGATCCGCGGCCTGCAGGGCGTGGTCAGGAAGACGGTGGATGACGAGCTGCAGGTGAACATTTGGGAGCCGCGTCACATGGAGCAGATCGTCCCGGCGCTGCTGGTCAACCTGCAGCAGCACACACAAACCAACAGGTACACGCACACTAAACATATATACATATCTGTAGTAGGGTTGGGCACGTTACATTAATTAATTAACACCGACAATTATTTTATTTCACGTTAACGCAGCTTTTATTATTATTATTATTATTATTATTATTATTATTATTATTATTATTATTATAGAGTAACCATGGCAACAGCTTCTGTGCATTACACAGCTGTAGCTGGCGAGCACGTCCCCTCACTCTCATTGTTTTAACCAGCTAGATAAAAGGTAATTCCTGGCAGCGGCTAATAGCTTTGGTTTAATATTTGATTTCATTACATTAATGTTTAAGTTGAGATTTACAAGAAATATTTTATTGATACTGCGTAAAGGGAATACTGCTGAGAAAAAGCACCTTATTTGTGTTAAGTGTTGCACTTTTGTGTATTTAGCAGTACATTTGAATTAAAAGTGTTACCATTAGGTGATTGAAATCATATCCTCAGTAATATTTCTAGGGGGTTAATGACATGAAGATAAGTCTATTACATTTACATTTAGTCATTTAGCTGACGCTTTTATCAAAAGATTTAAATAGATTAAATTAATAAATAGATTGTTTTCTGGAGGGTGCAAAAAAAGTAAATGAAAAGAAAGGAATTTAATATTTGCCTCAGAAATTATAGACCTGACACCAGATGGCGACGTAGAGAGATAAAGTTGAGCATGAAAGTTCCTTCTTGGACTTAAGTTAAGATTCTGTTCTCAAAGTAGAAGGTAAAATATTTGTGTGTGTGTGTGTGTGTGTGTGTGTGTGTGTGTGTGTGTGTGTGTGCAGCGAGTCTCCTGCAGAGCAGACTGAGGTGTGTTTCAGAGAGCTGTTGGGCCGAGCTGCTTATGGACACATTAACAACGCTATCAGACCCGTGCTGATGTAAGACACACACACACTCAATAAATGAGAATATCCAATTGTCGATTGATTTGTTGATTTACTCACACAACATAAATAAATGCATTAAAGGATTAAAAAAGGACAGTGATATTATTATTATATTATTACAGCAGCAGAAGCATTAGCAGCAGCTGTGTTAGCTGTACTTACAGCTGTACTAGTGGCAGTAGTAGCAACGTATAAATCAGTGTTTGTTTCTGTGCGTTTTCAGGCACCTGGACAGTCACAGTCTTTGGGAAGGAAGGACCTTTGCTGTTCGCTGTTTTCAGATCATCATGTACTCCATCCAGGTTAGTAAGTATACTGACAGTAACCCTGCTACTACCTGTAATACAGCACACGTCTACCTAGTGCTTCAAACAGGTGAGTTTTAAACTATTAAACTAACATCACCCAAAGCAATAATCTGCTCATCAGTACTGACTTCATCTTACCTAACCGTACCTGACTGACTTTACTTAAGTAACTGTATTGGAAATGAATTGGATTCACAACTAAACTTAACGAAACTGTACTTAGCTAAACCTAAATGTGTTTAAATTAGACACATACAGGACATTTAAAGTATATTTAAGTTGTTTAACTGTATTTAAATTTATCTCTTATAATATGTTTTGGTTCAAATTCAAACTAGCTTTATTGGCATGAATGTATAGCAACAATATGGCCAAAGCTACATGTATAGAACTTAAGGACAATTAATTTCATACATTTCATTAAATAAGGAAATAAAACAGTAAAAGTTGTATTTGTGTGTTAATACAAAATGAAATCAAAATATAAATAAGCTAATAGTAAATAAATAAAAGAATAAGCATGTGTGTGTGTATATTAATAGAAAAAAATAAAAAATAAATTAACTAGTTCATTAAAAAAACTTTAAAAAAAAATCAGTATCAAATGTGAGATTAAAAACACAATTAATAAAATATCAAACAATCAAAATAATAATAATTTGAAAATTAGTACAATTATTTATCAGTTTCCACTGGTTGTGCTCAGTTCATGGCATGAGGAGATATATTTTGCAGCAGTAATTTGACATTTGGGCATTTCTCCCAGTAAGTAGGGGAGTTTCTGTGTGTCTGATATAAATTTGAATTCTGGGTATATTTGTGAAATGTTTGCAAAGTGTTTCTGTCTGTTGGTTCATATATTAAGTGAATTTAACTTTATTAACTTAATG
This sequence comes from Lepomis gibbosus, assembly GCA_029875015.1. NCBI lineage: Eukaryota > Metazoa > Chordata > Actinopteri > Centrarchiformes > Centrarchidae > Lepomis > Lepomis gibbosus. The sequence continues at coordinate 12,390 of JAPMOB010234650.1, read as the reverse complement.
AACTTAACTTCATTTTGTAACGTCACTTAAGTTCAGCTAACATTTACATACCTTTTAAGTAAATGTGTTTAAACTGAACAGAACTTAAATACTTAAGTACATTTAAGACGTGCTTAACTGCCCTTCACTGGACATGATTCATCTTAACTTAATTGGACGGATCTTAAACAAACTTAACTGTCATGTACTTATTTCAGTTAACTGTACTTAAATGTAACTTTATTTCACTTCTCCGAGCTGATACCTGAACTCAGTTGTCTTCTCATCAGTCCCAGCATTCCCACCTGGTGATCCAGCAACTGTTGGGTCACCTGGACGCCAACAGCAAGAGTCCGGCTTCAGTCCGAGCCGGGATCGTGGAGGTCCTGTCTGAAGCTGCTGTTATAGAAGCTACTGGATCTGTAGGTCAGTCAGCGGCCTGTTTATATATTCTGTGTATATTCAGTGTATGTTAAGTATAATTCTACCACAAGTACGTATCTTTCGTGGTGTTTAAGTACTCCTCTGTCTGTGTGTACTGTAGGTCCCACAGTACTGGAAGTATTCAACACGTTACTGCGACAGCTTAGGCAGAGTGTCGACTACCAGCTAACGGGTTACTATGACAACTCAGTGAAGCGGAAAACCACCTCGCTTGAAGAGAAAACTCTGCAGGATGCCGTCATCAAAACCATCGGTGAGACTTGGAGCGGTCTTTGTTTTCCTGTTGTCATTAAATATTTAAAGTCGGTCGCTTCATCTGAACCTGTGTTATCTCTCCAGGATCCTTCGCCAATACGCTTCCCATCTACCAGAGGTCAGAGGTCATGCTGTTCATCATGGGGAAGATCCCTGTTCCTGGTATCTACCCCGCCCTGGGGTCACCCAACGCCGGGTACCGCATCTGTTCCTCCCAACTTTACATGTTTTAAAAATACATGTAAACTAAGATGTGTTTCGATGTCCTAACATCTCCGCTTCTGTCTCAGGTTTGAAGGCAGCAGGATGATCCAGGTGATGCTGTTGAAGTCGCTCCTCCAGGTGAATTAAAATGTCCAATAGTTTTCCCTCAATGTTGCATTTGCATTAAGAATGTCCCTACCTACCAAACCTCCTACTGAACTAACTGTAGATCGACCTTCCTACTGAACCATCTTGAATGTGAGATAGTGTAAAAGTGCTTTGAGTGGTCGAAAAGGCTATAAAGGCGCTATACAAATACGGAGCATTTACATCTTCCTACCAAACTACCTACAGGCCGAACTACCTAAACAGTTAACTACCCACAGATCTATTGAACTACCTACTTAAAACACTGACACTACCAAACTACCGTCCTACCAAGTCAACTACCTTCCACCTAATGAACTACCAACTCAACCACCTTCCTACCTACTGAACTACCAAATGAACTTACTGAACTACCAACAGACCTACTTTCCTACAGAATTATGTACCAAAGTACTCCCAACCTACAAAGTACATACTAAAAAAAACTACCTACTACTAACGGAACTATCTTCCTACCCACTGAACTACCTGTACCAAACTACCATCCCACAAAAATTCCTTCCCACCAAAATACCTACTTACCAAACCTTACCACCGAACTACTTCAAGACTTAATTTCCTACCTAAGTACTGAACTACCAACCGATCTACAGAAGTATCTACTTAACTACCCATACTACATTCCCACCAACCTACCAACTGCCTACCCAAGAAAATACCTTCCTATTGAAAGACATACTCCAACTACATTCCAAAGTACCTCCAACCTACCTAGAACTACCTCCTGTTCTACCAACCTCATGAGCTACAGATCAAACTAAGAAATAAAATATATTATTTACTGACATTCCTTTCTGTGTGAGAGACATGCCAGTCTAACGTCGTCTGTCGTCTTTGTGCCTCGTCCCTGCCTCAGGTATCGGGGCGCTATGAAAGCAGTAACCTGTTGACGGCGTTGCCCTCGTCCTTCTTGGAGCCTCTGCTGTCCTTCACTCTGATGGAGGATCCAGAAATCCGTCTGCTGGTCCTCTCCATCCTCACCTCGCTCATCGACAGACACCACAACAGCAGCAGACTCACCGCTGCCAGGTCACACCTCAGCACATATACATACCATCAGAGAGCACTGGTGGAGCATTTTAATTTAAGATTTCCTTTCTGTGTTGTTAGAGTAAAAACTTATTGATTATCACAAACTCTCTCTCTCTGTCCCCAGCGAGATGTTTGATGTGTCTCTGTTGGAGCTGAAGGAGGACCGATGCTCTCGACAGGACAACTTGTTCATCAGGAAGGTAAGAGAGAGAACAAGAGAGATGTAATCAGCAATCTCCTTCATTGATAACACATGTCACATTTTAGAGGTTCAGTGTGTGAGATTTAGGGGCATCTAGTGGTGAAGGTTGTGAATTGCAACCATCTTTCCAGTCTACCACTGCCCCCTAACCTTTCAGAGAGAGTAGGACAGCTACGGTGGCTGACACAACACAAAAGAGAGCATAGAGTGGCCACTCAAGAAATGACTTGGCCTCTGGCAGACAACATGGAAAATGTGAGCCAAGAGTGTGAAAACCTGTCACTGTTTCTGCACCACAGTCCATTATAAACCACATAATAAATAAAGTTTATACAAATACTGACAAGGGAAACACGTTCTCTCTGTGATTATGGACCCTCGCTAAAACTGCCCGCCACCAATAACATCTGCCCCGCTGCCAGATTATGGTGCTTTGATAACAGCAAAAAATATAAATAAATAAATAAATAAATACTTTGATAGCTGAGCTGAAATAGATCTTAGTCATGACCGCAACAGTTACTCACATAATCACTTCCTCTTTTGAGGTTTTGACTACAAAATAAAAGCGTGGAATGCGTGTTTACTGTAATGCAGTATTGGAGCTTTTACTTTGAAAAATTCTGAATGACATTAAAGACTCTGTAGCTGGTCGACACACCTCTGAAAGAGCTGTCAGAAAACGTGATTCCCCTGAATGTCCTCTGCCTGGAGATACTGGGGAAATGAAGAAGCCCCTGTAGGTTGATGGATGAGGATCAAACACTGAAACAAAAACAGTGCAGCACATGCCGTGATCTGAGAAACATTCGCTGCAGAATCCATTTGTTGAAGAGAGAACACAGACAGGTGCGAGTCTTCCAGCTCACTGACTGAGCTAACCGAACACCATAATAAAGACCTCAAATATTATATATTAGATATATTCTCATCCATCATCTAATGGTTGAAAAACTGCACCGCCTGAATTCTGCCAGCAGTAGAACAAAAGAACGTTGTGATGAACCGTGCTCTGTAGCGCTGTTTGTCCGTTTTCAGCTACTGTAGAAACATGACAATGTAACGTGGCGACACTTATTAAATAATTTTTTATAATATAATTTAAATGCTTTGTGTGCAGCACGCTCAGCGTCTCTACAGACACGTCTACCTCACCTGTAAGGAGGAGAGCAGTGGGCGGAGCCACTACCAGGCCCTCATCACCTTGTTGGTCGTACTCAGTGTGGAACTGGCCAATGAGGAGGTGGTGGTGGACCTGATCCGACTGGTCCTCGCGCTGCAGGTGTGCAGAGCTTCTGTAGTAGTGATGATAATAATGATAATGTTGATCCTTTCCCTGATTGATTGTTCTTTCTCTGTTGTGATTGGCTGCTCAGGAGCTGGCATTGTCAAGTCACGAGTGTCTGTCCGTGTTTAACCGCTGTGGTGTTCACGCCGTGTGCGCCGCCTTCCTCAACTTGTTGTCGCAGCTCGGCCCTCCTCCAGCGCTCCGGCAACACGTCACACAGGTGAGAAGAAAGACGTGAGCAGGTAATGAAGGCGTGTGTTTGCACAACATCACATATTGTTTATTTACTTTGTGTTTGTGTGTCTGCAGGTCATAGAGAGTCGACAGAAGAGCGCCGAACACCTGCTGCCGAAAGACCTGTTCTGTGACAAACCCAGGTAGAGAGACATAGACATAACGTTGGAGAGAGAGAGAGTTAACATTACATCGACTTGCATTCAACTCAACCACAAAACTGAAAAAAAAAATTCCCAACAAATCAAATGAAGCTTTTAAATTAAGCTAATAAAGCTTTTTACTGTTTTAAAAACAACATTTTCTAACATTTCAATTCACCTAACTTTTATATTTTCTTTGAATTTTATCTCCCAACATTTTGCTGTAAATGAGGGCTGAACGAGTAATCGTTTCCAAATCGAAATTGCGATTTGAAAGAACGCGATTAGCTAATCAGTGCAATTAAGATGTCAGTTAATTAGACATCTGCCAATCACAAGCGCCATGCGCCTCCTGTTACGGTCCTACTCACCAATCAGTGAGCTCAGGGCATGTACATTTTACCACAACAAACTGAAGTGGAGGAAAACGTGGGATAATGGTGTCCGGCAAACCGACAAATCACGGTTTTGTCCGGCGTCGACTCTCACTGAAGTGTTTCAGCAGCGGAGCATTTAGCCTGCACGTTGTTGACGTGTTGTTAATTTTCATTTTGTGTGCTTTTGTATATTTTGTATAAGCTCTCTGTGAGCTCACTCCGCTGGAGGCTAACATTACATAGCCACATGTAGCATTTCAGAGTAAAAGCATTTTGCCTGCCTGTTTTTGCTGACTTGTTCAGATTTTACTTATTTGTTTAGTTGGCAGTGAATATTGAACTTCAGGAAAACTTCATAGAATCGTAATCACAATATCTGGCAAAAAAATCACTATTAGATTTTTTCCCCAAATCGTTCAGTCCTTACTGTCAAGTATGTAAGTGTGGAGGAGAACACCAGCTCCCTTTTATTTGATTTTCTATTAAATTCCTGTCTAAAACACTCAAGTCTTAAAGCAGAATCAGCCTAAAAAACCAAACAAACATCTTCTCGTTAAGTCGCTAATGATAAGAAATATTACTGAGGACATGACCTCAGTGTCATCAATGGTAGCTGTGGCCTAAATAAATATTTCTGAACTTTAATAAAGTTACTGTAAATAAGACTGGTATGGAGCACTGGTTAAACTGGAACTGTGTTTTGGTTTATAACAATAATATATATTTTAACACCTGCCAGCAAGTCAGACAGAAATCTCTCTAATTCGCTGACGATACAGTGTTTTACAATCAAACTGAATTCAATAACGAATAGTGTGTGTGTGTGTGTGTGTGTGTGTGTGTGTGTGTCAGACTGCCAGAAGGTGAGCTGAAGGTGGACGAAGCCTTTCTGTTCCTCCAGTCAAAGATCTGCGAGGCTCTGACAGGAAGCAGCTACAGCGCACACAGCGAACGCATCAACATGCCATACGTACCTCAGATAACAGGTACACACACACACACACACTTTAAAATACATTCCATCTTTGCAGAATCTGCTTTCTTGTCCAAAGTCTTTATATTAAATCTTAAGAAGAGACCAAATACCCTGAAGAGTTACAGAGTAAACTGCATTTGTGTGTGTTTGCTTTAGATGAAGATCGTCTGTCTAAGAGGAAGAGTATTGGCGACGTCATCTCTATGCAGACGGACATCGACCCTCAGTTCTGTCCTGATCCAGAGCAGGTCTGTGTATCTCTGTCTGTTCGTCCTTCTGTCCGTCCGTCTGTTTGTCTGTCTGATAACGTTTCTCTCTTTGTCTCCTGTAGAAACCTCAGACAGAGCAGATCACCTTTGAGACGCTGAAGAACGCCATGGGTAAGTGATCGATGCCAAATCAATAGAGATGATGATTTAATTAGAATTTATTAGCTTAGATAGCGAAGATAAAATGGGAGATCATTTAAAACAAACTAGAGTTTTAAATCCAACAAAAACAAGTAGATAATTGAGCTTCTGTTAACTAAGACACATAATGGATACAAGAGCTTGCTGATGCATCAGAAACAGAAATGAGTTGTTTTTGAAAAACAAAGGGAATAAAATCAAACAGAATCACTGTGGAAATGTTCAACAGTTTATTGAAACATGATTTTACTTTGAAACTGTTCTGCAGACGACAGGGGGAGCGTGGAGGAAGAGGAGAGGAGGAGGATGCAGCTGGTGGAGAGGTTTCAGACGGCTCCTTTCGAGGAGATCGCCGCTCACTGCGGAGCCAGGGTGAGTGACCTCTGACCTCCCGCTCGCTCTCTGTCTTTGGCCGGTCAGTCAGTGAGCAGATGCAGGTAGGCGGCGTTTGGATGCTCAGCAGGGACACAGTCTGCAGCTGATCGTCATGGATCAGATAAACAGACTGAATTGTCTTTTAGTTCCTTTGCTTTGGAAGCAGTTCACTTTATATTTGTCATGTCCATAGACCACTGAAAGAAGCTGCCATGCAGAGGTCTGGACCCAGGCGTCACTAGAAATGGTTTTAAACCAGTTTTATTATTCAGATTAACAAACAGCAAAGTGTGTAAGATTTGTAGCAGAAAACATGAAAGCATTTGAAAACCATTGAAGTGTTTAATCAGAAGGTTTCCTGCAGCTGCATCATGTTGGCTTGTAAGATTTTGCTGATACTAAATAAAGTTTCTCTCTTTCCAGAGCTCGTTGCTTCAGTCCAAACTGGACCGGGTGTTTGACCTGATCATACGTCCTCCCCCGTCTCCGTCCGGACACTCCCCGCCTCGCTCCACGCCTCTCTACGAGATGAAGTTTCCTGACCTGTGCGTCTACTAGTACCCTCAGAGACGACAATGTTAAAGCTCCTCCCTCACGTAATGTGATGTATCCCCTGTTGGAGGTAGGAGAGGACGCAGGGAGTCCCATCAGCACTTAAGCTGAAAGACTTTTTGATTTAAATGAGAAATGTATTGACCTGGTGTTCTCCGTGGTCTCCTTGTGTTTCCTGTTTCAAATGTCTGTGAGAGGTTTGTAGCTCCTTCAGTTCGAGATCGCAGATAAATCTGAACACAGATGCTTTAGTTTTTAGTAGAATAATAAAATGTTTAATGTCAGTTTTTCTTTCTTGTTTGATTTATTTTATTATAGTGCTGTGAGGATCAGCCCTCTCAGTCATCTACAGATGTTGTCATCTGTGTCTGTTTTGGACTTCCTGTCTGAACCAAGGTCGTTAACGAAAACCAACAAAACGCTGCTTTGTTGTTACCACTCTGAAATCAAGCGCCCGTCGTTTCAAAAATGTCTAGGCATTTCAGGAAGCTCTTGTAGCGTTTTCACGTTACTGTGGCGAGCTGTGGGTCAGCGTGGTGGAGAGGTCGGAGTCGCTATGGATACCGTTTGTGCCGCTAACGTCTGGATTTCAGGTTAGATTCAACTGTTTAAGGTGTTTTTTAAATGAAGAGTCGAGGAGTAGTTCACGCTGTGTCACTCTGGAAAAGACAGAGATAGAAAGGTCGCTTGTTCTGCTTGCAAATAACTCTTTATTTCTTCACATAATTTACATTTATTTACATAAATTAACTGATATCAAAACATCGTTCTCACTCTGCTTCAGTCATTCAGGATCAGGTTACAGTTTCAGAGCTTTTTATTGGTCGCTAATGTGTCTGCTAAGAAGCTTCCCTGGCCAATCAGAACTCTTTGCTGCCTGTGTAAAACGTTTTCTCCTCCTCCTCCTCTCACTTCTCCTGCTGTCCATCTTTGTTGATGACGTTTTTGAAGAGCGTGAGCAGCGGCCTCTGGCTGCGCTCGTCCCAGCTCTTCATGAAGCCGCCGTAGCGTTTGCTGGCCGGCGGGCCGTTCCAGCGGAAGTGCTTCATCTTGTACGAACCGTCCTTCTTCTCCTGGACGTCGCCCAGGAGCTGCTGCTGCTCCTCCTCCATCACCTCCTGTGCCTTCTCCTCCTCCTCAGCTGCTGCCAACAACGCAGTGGCCAGCTCCCGCCTCCTTATCTCTCCAGGGAAAACCTCGGCGGATTCCTCCTCCACGCTGTTGGAGGTGTAGACTTTGACCGGGCGGCGTTTCCGGCCGACGGGCTTCCCCCAGCGGAAGTGCTCCATGGAGTAGGAGCGCTTGGCCTCAGGAGAGGAGGAAGGCAGGATGAAGGAGTAGTCCGACGGAGGCGGGGGCTGGAGGTGGGCGCTGCCAGGGATGACGGGGGTCTCGGCGGTGAGATCGGAGTGACAAAGCTGGATGCACTCCTGCAGGAGGAGACGAGGGCGAGAAGGTAGGAAAGTACATTTATTATTACAAACCGAATAAGAACAAACAGAGAAAACTGTAAATGTGAGTCTGGAAACAGGAAAATGTTGGTCAGGAACGTTCTTATAAACTAGTGATGGAAATGAGACCTGGATCTTATGGGTCCTTTGTGAGAGTCTGCAACACATTAAAATATTCTCTCATACTGATGGTTAATGGGACATGTCAAGAAAAACTATGCTGATTGTATAACAGTAACAACATCCTGCTAATAAAAGAGTAGGGTCAATAAATACTTACTCTAAATAATAAAGCTTTAACCAAACTGTAATTAAACTGAAATAATTAAAATGAACTTTCATGCTGCAGGTGAGACTTGACAGTTCTGATTCGACTATGTGAATCCTCAGTTGGAGACGGGCTGAGTGCGTTTGGTTTGTAACTTTATTTTGGGGACTTCATGTTGTGACACGAAACGATAGAAAGTCGTGTTATTTTAGGGGGTCAGAGTAGAATAAACTTTATTAACTTTATTAACTTAGCTCCCAAAGACGCGACAAATAAAAACTTAAATACTCGGACAATAATAATTGTTTAAACACCAGTGAAGTCACGTCATGGTGATCAGGAGAGTTACCAGCATGCTGCTCTCAGAGTCAAACTCCTGACAGCTCGGATTCTCCCAGCACTGACCCACAGCTCCTCTGGCCACGCCCACAAGCACCGCAGCTGCCAATAGCCACGCAGGACACATTCTCCTGCCGGCGGGAGACAAAAACACAAAGACACGGTTATTCATGACTGTGCTCATAGTTTGTATGTTTTTTAATAATAATAATAATAATAGTAATAATAATAATAATACATCGGGGTAATTAATACATGTCTAATTAGTAACAGTAGTAGTAGCAATATTTATATAATTTATATTACTTTTTATTTTATTTCATTGTCCACATCAGTTCATCAGCATTTAAAACCGTTCCATGTGGTGACACCTGGACTGTGGCATTACAAACACGTACAGTAGTAAACTTTTGACAAGATTTGATGTTTTTATGTAATGTATTTACTTATTATAATTTCAAGTATAAAATTACACTTCGTTCAATACACTCTGTTAAAATTTGTGATTTATGATTATTATCAACAATTTGGTGATTGTAAATCCATTTAGTAATTTAATTTGAAGTTATTTTCTGACTTTGGTTGTGTAAAGTCAGTTAGGTCTTTTGTACAGATACAGATATAATAATGATAAAGATTCTCACCACTCTGTCCTGTCGCTCTCGGTCTCTTCTTCTTCTCTTATTGCTGTTGTTTCTCTGTCGTTCTGAGATTTCTGTGGATTTCTCTCCTCTTCTGTCGCCCCGACCGCTCAGATGACTTTTATACTCTGTCAGCCAAGGACACGCACGCACGCCGTTCATTCATGCTCGTAAACACACATGGATCATCCCCCTCCTCCTCCTCCTCCTCCTCCCACACACTCTTAAAAACGTTCTAGTTTTTATGGAGGGAAAAATAGTGAAGTAGAGGAACAGAGTCTCTACAAATTACAAACACACAAAAAAAATCAACCTTCAGTCAGTTAATTAAAATAACAGTCAACAGAAAACAGTCATTCATTGCAGCCTTAACTAGATGGTTACACGCCACCCTAGATTTGTCAGACCAAAGACCAGAAACCGTATAAATCTCCATTCAGCGCCTCACTGTTTGTTAAATGTCAGCCGGCAGATTTGGCAGATTAACGCCGAGCCGACATGCCGTCATCGGAGGGAAGCCGGGATTCTAACCCGCGGGTCGGGGTGTACAGTTACACACACACACCTGCTTCCCTTTGTCTGAAGCCTCAGTGTCACTAATGATGAGGGTTTATCTCATTACGTCCTGGGAAAGGTGACGAATATTACGTCGTCCACCCACCTGGAAGTTTTCTATAAAGGTCTACGTGCATGACGAGCTTAAATTCAATCATGAAGTGTCCTAATAAGTTTTCTTAAAGGAAGTTTTGTATAAAGATTCTAATGATGTGTTCACATTCAACGCGAATGATCCTCACCTGAGTTTTACTGCTGAACTGCCGCACAACACGATAATGCAAATAAACACAACCCGTGATTACTACAGCTGTATGAACCCAAAGTAAACATTTAAATAGCAATAAACGGATCGAACTAATGCAGAAATAATGACAACATGACGCAGATTTCTTAAACATAGGAAAAGATGCTTTGTCAGGTCTGTCAGCAGGACAACAACTTTTAAAACTGTTTGTTTTCTGAATGGAGTTCGGATCGGACACATATTTTCTGAACTCAGCAGGTAGTTCAACCTCCTCACTTTCTTTTCTTCAGTTTTGTCTGGTTTTATATAAATATGAACACAGAGCTATGAACGCCAAACGACGCTAACAATAACCGTGGAACATGATGTGCTCAGAAGCTGCTGAGAAGTTCCCACAAACTAAAGTAAAAAGCTAATAATAATTAAAGCAGTTTACTCCAAGCTCCTCCTGAGAATAAACAGCGTAGCTGTCAGAGCAGAATCCAGACCGACCACCGGTGTTTATTTATCAGAAAGCTGCAGCGCTGCTCTGTCCTCCACACACTGTAGTCGGCCTGGTCCTCTCCAAACAACGCTGTGAAGCCGACATCCGGACAGTCTCACCGCTGACAGGCTTTCGCAAGTTGAAAAATTTGAACTCGAGCAAAACAGCGATTGCATCCTCCGCGCTGCCCGGAGTGAATTCGCATCTTTGCATTGACTTTGTAATCAAGCCACCCAAAACGCGGCCCGCGCTGTAAGTGTGAACTCAGCTTAAGGTTTGTGTCGGAGCTGGGCAATAAAACTATAGCGATAATTATCACGAATAATGTTGATCACACATGAATTAGGACTTAATTTTTTCATTAAGATGGTAAAAGGACTTTTCTTACTCGTGCATATTTGTTGACAAAGAAGAATAGTTTTGAATGTTCTGCCTCAGATTTGTGAAGTGATCCACTGTTTGGCCTCAAGTGTTGAACAAAAAGTTTAAAGAGTTTAAACCACAACAAACCTTCAGGTTTCTTCAACTTTCACTGTGAACGGGTTGTAACCTCACAGGCTTTTATCTAGACTAACGTTACCTGTTGCAAAATACTATAGATACTAGAAATACTATAAGTATTGTCGTTCTACCAGGACTCAGGTACTCAATATCGGATTTCAGTGTTTTTATTGTGGTTTATTTAGATCAAACTCAAGTCGTCCCTTAAATTGTATTCTGTTCTCTCAGAAGCTGAAGTCCCTCACAGTGAAGTCATTCGTCTGATGGGCTGTTTTTGTTTTTCTAATGGAACAAACTGAGCAGCATCAGGTAAATATAAACCCATTAGACTGCGTTCACAGCCTTGAACCTCCATTCAAGCCATTACACACACACACACAAAGAAACACTCATGTTCGGAAGAAAGAGGTAATGGCATGATGACGTGCCGGACTGATGCACTCAGTCACCATCATGTAATTTAAAGAAACATGTATACATCCTTAATGTCCCCATTCATATGTTTTGGCTCAGAGAGCAGGATATGTAATGCTCAGCAGTAACATGTTGTTTCAGATGAAGCTTTATTAATGAATGAAAGTGAAACATACTTTGGGTTCTGCTCAGGGACGTGCCAGGACTGAAATTCAGCCCAACATTTTTGTCATCTTATTATTTCAGTACCGCACTTTTCTTTTTCCTCTCTTTTCTTTTCGACATATTTTCCTTCTCTGTATTGTATTCACGTATTGAAAGTAAACTCGTTTGATTGGCGCCTTTGAGCCAATCAGATTTCAGCAAAAAACAGGATCAGTCCACGTTCGGGAGGGGCCGTCCATATCCCCCCTCAATACTGAAAGTATTTGTCCCAGTGCGACAGACTGGGACAAATACCAGGGGCCGGTCGGTTGTGCTGCAGATTTCAGAGCGTGGCTGGTGTTTAAGGGAGAGCTGGTTCAGCCGAGTTATTCTCTACAGTGTAACTATGTATATTTAACACCAGCTAGTGCTGAGGAGTAAAGCTTCCTGATGGAGTGTCTTTTCTGTCTGTGTGCAGCTTCATCAGTGAGAGCAGCAGAGCAGAGCATCACCTTCACCTGGGTCCAACACCACGGTGAGCAGATGGATAACAAAACTAAATCCAGCAGCAAGTCACTGAAAGGCTGATGAATGAAACGAGAAGGTGACTCATGTTGTTTTCTTCTCTTTCCTCCAGGAGCTGAAACTGAGGAGGCGACACTGATGAACGGCCTGACGCTTCATTTCCACCTTCTAACGGTGACACA
>JAPMOB010234647.1:0-27130 GCA_029875015.1 Lepomis gibbosus | reverse complement strand
GTATTAACCTCTTCACTCTGTCCCTCTGTGATGTAGAGCTCAGTGTAGATCCTGTTGAGGAGGGTTCCACCTCCTGTTTCCTTATTTCCTTCAGTCACATGTTCACATCTCCTCCTCAGACTGATCTTATGTTCATCTAAGACCTCCTGCAGACCACTATCTGCTGAAAGAGAAGAACAGGTACAGTATTGTGAGACTAAACAGAGCAAGAATCCAAATAAATATAAATATTTCCAAGTTTATGATATTCATGGTAATATTAAAAAAAACAAATGTCTCTGCAATTAAACAGAAAGTCCTGTTTTCAGACATGATGACATCAACAGACAGATGTCCAGTCTTACTTTGTACAGAACTGCTCTGACTGGCTGTTTGCAATTCAGCTCTTGTTCTGGATCTTTTTCCACACTGGGGACAGGAGGAGTCTCCTGATGAAGCAGACTGGTCCCAGTATGAGGTGATGCACTGTCTGCAGAACCAGTGTCCACAGCTGGTAGAGACTGGATCCTTCAGGACTTCTTGACACAAAGCACAGGAGGACGGCTGCTCCTCCACTGAAACATGACTCCTCTTCCTCTCTCTGCGAAGACATTTCATTAGAACTAAAATAATTTGTTGCTTGTTATTGACAAATATCCAGATTTGTCCGACACTGTGTAGAAATTCAGATGTTCACAGAGATTGTTAGTTTTCTGTTGAGCTAGTTTTAGCTTTCAGTCTGTAACATAGATGACTGGTCCTTTTATTCCAGCTTTTAGAAACACTAATTAACTGCTTTACCTGTCTGACTGTCTTATTAAACATTTAGTGATCTGCCTATAATTTCAATTCAATTAAATTTTATTTACATAGCGCCAAATCACAACAACAGTTATTTCACAGCACTTTTCATTAAGAGCAGGTCTAGACCGTACTCTGAAGTTATTTACAGAAGCCCAACAATTCCCAATTTGTTATTAATACAAACTCAACACTTCCTGCAGCTCCTTCACATTAAAAGGCTCCTTTAAAAAAGAGCTGATTATGTCCTTCACTGTCTGTGAAGGTTCTCAGTCATCCAGGTCATAGTTAAGAATAGAAGGCAACCCTTGACTTGTCATTTACCTCAACCTTTGTTGGATATGTCTTTCACTGTTTTACAGTCTAGGCAGCTTATCTTGATTTATTTAGCTTTGAACTGAGGTTAGAAATGGTATTAATTATTGTGGTAGACGAGCAGTCTCAGACACATAGCATGTTACAGTGGTGTCACAGGTTCAAGTCCAGACAGTATCATTTTCTTGTATGTAATTCCCCTTATGTTTCACGCCACTCTCTACTGTCAAATATTAAATGAAGGCATAAATGCAATTCATATTTTCTAAAAGAGAGAAGTGGTCCAAATCTATATTTGACCAGTTTCAGCCCCTTTTTTTCACCCAGTGAAAACTTTTCCATCAGTGTTGTCTGTGGATGTTTGTTCTTTACCTTTAGGAACAATATATGGTGGAGAGAATCTGAGCTCAAAGGTCCACTGAGTGATGATGTTTTGCTATAGAAATAAAATAATTTTCATCTTACTCTGAAACAGTATCTGCACTAATAGTTTTGCATCATGAATATAAATCTTTTAGCAGAACAATTTGTCTTCATCCTGATACATCATCTTCCATCAGGTCAGTTTACAGTAAACAGTCTCTTACCTTGTCACTGAGGGTACAGTGTCATTCCTGATGTCTGGTGGAGGCTCTTTGGACCAGTCACTCTTCACAGATAGACATCTGTCCTCCTCTTCCTCCTTACAAACACTCATCTTCTGGACATCAGTCACTCTAAGAGGTAAAACTGTTTGTATTTTTTTTCCTTGGTTAATGTGTATTATCAAGGCTATACTCACAAATGAAAAAAATTAGGAGCACACAAAGAAAATTAGGACCATTGTTGAATATGTAACACAGTTTAACAAACACTTATGATGTGAAAACCACAGTGGAAGTGAAGACAGTATAGTATCTGGTTATCATTCTAGAAATATTGACACAGCTTGTTTAACAGATGTCTTTGAAAACATAACTCTCTGAAAAATGGTTGTGATTCTCAAATATGTTCATGCTAATTACTAACTTGTAAATAATCATAACCATTCATGCAGAACAATGAAATCAACATTTAAAAGTTTTTTTTTTAGCTTATTTCAACTTTTTTACGTCCCGACCCATCCAGACTATAATTGGTCGGTCCAAAGTTGAACATGTTTCAACAAAAGGCACAGATATAGCTAAATAGCCAGACATCACAACCCGGCCCTTGCTTATATTACCCCCATCTGTCTTACTGCTTCAGTTGCAGAACCTGGACTAGCAGAACTGTAATGAGGATCTTTGCTGGTGATGACGCATCTGTCTTGTTTTTTGTATAACAAGCTGCTCAAGCGGCCAGCGACTGGCCCACCGGTGCTCCGTCCCGATGGCTACTTACTGTGACAGAGATTAATCAAAGTGTTGAGTTCACTCTAAACTTTCCTCTACAGTCCACAGGGAGAAAACTAACTTGAAGACTTTGACAGTAAAATAATGAAAATGTTGGATTAACACTCACCCTGGCTCAGCCTTCAGTTTTCCTCCTTCTGCTCTGTCGACTCAAAATGAAGTCTGGACTTTCAGGATTTCCTCGGTGCCCCAAAGGAAATAACAAGAGTCTCTCCCTTCCTTCCCCTCTCTCTCTGTGTGTGAGGGTGTTGAACATGATGTGTTTATGAGCGTCTCTCATGGCTCAAACAGATTGAATTAAAATGAATTTTTAACAAAATGTTGGCACTTATATATTATTATATATTGTTTAAATGATAGTAAACATGATGGTTTGGTTGAACAAAAGCTCTATCTATCCATCTCTCTATCTCTCTATCTCTCTATCTCTCTATCTATCTATCTATCGCACAGGGAGAACACTGGGAAAAGGCAAAAGGTCTATCAACAAAGATGAATGGCAAAATCCATGAGGAGCACATGGGACTTTAATTTAACTTTTGATTTAAAATCTAGTTTAACATTTTAAATTAGTTTGAACTAAATTCTGATTCCTTAAATTTTTGCCAAATGAAGTAAGTCAGACAGAAAGCGTTCACACCAGCAGTTCAGTGTTCACTGCATAAGTTCTATTAAACCCTCTCTGAGGGAAAATGGTGTAAATGCCAGCATCTGCTGGCAGAAAGCAGCTCCAGCAGGAGCTCAAGAACATGAACGCTGCGAATAAAGACTGCTTCAACACTGATTTCTGTGGAGATAAAGCTCCACAGGGTGACTTTATGTATCTGTGTTAATCATGTGATGTGAAAACTAGCAGGGTCACCTGTAATTCACTGATGCTGCAGGAAAAATGAAAATGTTTTCACTTCTGTTACGGCCCTAGAGCCGTGGGTCTTGTGTTTTGTTTTGGTGTGTCTCTTCTCCTGTAGTTCTCCAGGTACTGCCCCCTCCCTCCTGCCATGCAGCTGCAATTAGTAATGGGCAGCAGCTGCACCTGATTCCCCAATCAGTACCTGGAGGATAAGAGAGCAAGGAGACTGCAGTAGAGGAGCTACGTGGCTGGTCTTGAGAGGCCAGTGTGTGAGATTGGTCCTGTGGGGGCCAGCCTAGGTGACTATCGACCAGTGGATCAGATGGCAGTGCTTGGGTGCAGCAGGAGTGGAGCTGCTAGGAGCTGTGTGCTTGGGACTAGTGGAGCGGTGGGCTCGCATACTCCCTTGGAAGAGGGAGCGTGTTAAATGTGTTAATTTAAGTTGCTAGTCTTTGTTTTGGTTAAAAGCTATATCACCACCTTTTAGGTAGTCTAGTTCTTTGTCTGTTTCTCTGTAAGATATATTTGTTAATAAATATCTATTTGTTTGCACATAATCTGTTTCCTGTTTCTTCAGACCTGGTTTACATTTATATTTGTTACTCCTCGCTCCACCTGTGGGCTTGAGCCACGTGAGGACGTAACACTTCTAAAACTTTAGATTTAAAACATTATGCATGATCACCGCACATGTGAAGCTAATCCACTGTATGTCACTTTGATTTAAAAATGAGGCATCTGCAGCGTAAAGAAGTAAATGAAAAAGATCTTCTATTGTAGAGTAAAGCCTTCAGTTCATTGCAGGCCTCTGTGGAGGTGGTGGGCTGTCTGTGGCAAACCCACATGCCTCTCTGTGGAAGGTGGTCCGACACTTCGCCCCTCCGCTGCGGAAATAGCAAATGTGCTTAAAAAGGCAGAATCCATCTTGTCTGATAGTTCTCACCCCCTGTATGCAGAATTTAAGATGCCGCCTTATGGTTACCGCTTCAGTCAGCCACGAGCCAAAACAAATACATAGCAGAGGGTACGAGAATTTATATCTATCTGCTTAACTCTGTAAAAAAAAAAAATAGGTAACATCTGCACACAAGGTATACTTGAACTTAAGCTGTTAATGTTTTGGTATTTATTTACCCATTTGTTAGACCCTGTATTTTTATTGTACTGTATGTGAAATTCTTTGCAACTGCGACAAAACTAATCGCCCCTCGGGGACAAATAAAGGCTGAATTGAATTGATAATATCTGTAAAACGTAAATTGGTGGGGCTCTACCACACAAACAAAAAAAACACATTCGATGGTCGCATTTTCTTTTTCTTTTTTTTTTATTTTAATATAAATATAAATCATCTTTTATAACATCTTGTTTTTCTTGTTATTGTGCAAAAGTGATGAAAAACAAACTGGATAAACAGGAAAATGATGGTGGAGCTAAAATGAAGGCTTTTTTCTTAATTCATAAACAGAGAATGAAAAACAGCAACAACATTTATACAACATTATGGAAACTAGGTGCATTTTAAAGTGAGATTCCCTCAGTCTGTTCTGTGTTTTAGTGTTTCAAGAAAACCTCATGCTTTTTGATGGAGGCACGAAAAACCAGAGAGCTGGTTTTGGTTTGAGGTTCGAAAAACGTCTGTACATTTGGAAAGCTTTTCTAGTTTTTCCAAAACACACTTGAGGATGACCTCCAACTTTCCAACACATTTCCAGATCTTGAAAATACATTTTTTAATCCATCAAAAGGTTTCTACGACCCTGAAGCCGGTCCCAACAGAGAAAAAGTACCGTACGTGTTCAGTTTGTTTTTTTGGTGAAAGGTTGTAAAGTCAGTAGTAACGTTTTTCGTTTCCATCCTTCAGTCTGATGGTTTGATCCTTCGACAGTCTTCGACAATTTTAGTAGTTCATCCACAAAAAAAAGCAAAAAAACAAATCACCAGTTGGTCCGTCAGCGAAACGTGATTCTTCTCAGACTCTGGCTGTCAGTGTTTTTAGCAGTTTATCCACAGAAGAAGAATCAGCTGGCCGCTCAGTCAGTCTGTCAAACTGTTCTTACCAGGTCTGAGGTTCTGGTCCTCGCTGAGTTCGAGTTGATCTAAATTGGGCTCAGAGTCTGACGCTGGTACGCCGTTAACTCCGGGTGCCAAACATCCACAATGAAGATGAGGCGGTAACTGTCGGCGTCCTGCCAAACCTCGTGCTCGAAGGAGTCGTCGAAGATGAGGACTTTACCCTCCTCCCATTCCCTGCGACACAGGACACGAGGAAGAACGAGAGGTCAGCAGAGAGGAAAAGGAAATACTTTCTCTTTACAGCCGCCTCAAATAAACAAAGACTGTGGTCAGGATTTTCTGTCTGACTTCAATAAATTATAAGTGAAAATGCTGCTCTGTGGCCGGTCAACTTAGTTGGTTAGAGTGTGAAGAGAAATGAATTGCTAGGACATGAAGAGAGGAGGAAAGGACAAAAATAAGATTGAAAAAAGAAAAATCATCACTTAATAAAAAAGGAAACAAGTGAAAACAGAAACACAAGAAGAGGAGGGGGAAATGGAAAGAGTTGGGCTGAGGAGGAAAACAGAAACAATAAGGAGGAAGATGAGAAGAGAAAGGATGAAGAAGAGTGCAGTACCTGGTCTGGTCAGTGCAGCGGATCCTGCAGCCCTGTTTGGGGATGATGAGGCCGAGGTGCATCCTCAGTCTGCAGTTAGTGGGACCAGTATGAGGCCACACGTGAGTACCGGGCTGCATCACGGAGAACTTAATCTGAACACACACACATTAATAAAAAGGGAAATATAAGCAGATTAATAGCGGCCGAAATCACACCAGATCAGATTATCACTTATTTACAAGTCTTACTAAAGTGACCTCAGAATC
Organism: Lepomis gibbosus; assembly: GCA_029875015.1. Taxonomy (NCBI): domain Eukaryota; kingdom Metazoa; phylum Chordata; class Actinopteri; order Centrarchiformes; family Centrarchidae; genus Lepomis; species Lepomis gibbosus. The sequence continues at coordinate 20,929 of JAPMOB010234647.1, read as the reverse complement.
AAATCAGTTATTCTAAGATGTTTCAGGCCTGGTTCAGAAGGTAAAAGCACAGGTCTGCTTCAAGCTCATCAAACCCTTCACATGGAAACATCTAACAACTGATGGCTTCACAGTATCAGTCCAGAAACACGATCATACCATACAGGCCCAAACATATTTCAAACACCTATTTGAGGATCCAAAACATTCATTCAAAGTTTTACAGAGATGCTTTCAGTCCAAAGAGACCCAAGTCCTCATCCTTGAAGCCTTTTCTCTGGTCAAAACAAAACATGAAAATACTTTACAGAAGCAGAACATAATGGGACGGGTCTAACTACTAAAATACCTGAAGAAACCAGTCAGAGGTGTGAGCTGAAAACACAGCACTGTTTGTTGACAGAACATGACGCTATAGTGGCTGAAATCATTCAAAACGTATCCAGAATCCAAAAGGAAACAGATGTACTCTAAAGACTTGTTAGTTTTATCAACACTGTAATAGTTTGCTTTTACACGCCATTAAAGGTGTCTGTAAAAACATTTTTAGCTCTGTTATTAGATGTTTCTTTACTGCAAGCATTGTTCTCAACCCTCAAATCTCTTAAGTCCGCAGTCCTTTCACTTTATATAAAAGATGCAATTCATCTTTTGTACTGATGATTCTACCAGGAGAGTTTCAAGCCTTCTGAACCAACTTAGGACCACAAACAACCCTCTCTCTGCCTTCAGGCCTCTTTTCAAAGCCACTCCCCCAAAACACATTTTAATCCGCAGTGAATGCGCAGACAGAGAGTATCTGGGTAATATCATCATTTTTTGTCACTGTTGTATCAGAGCATTTGTTTTATTGATTTCTGTCGTGATGGAAAGAGAATTTTAACAGAACAAAAAAGCCATGTAGCTGTCTACTCCTTCAATATATACAAACCCACTGTTTCAAACATAATTTCCAGAAAGAGAGGCTGTTGTTGGGCCAATACGGTAAGCCTGTCAGTGTGACAGAGTGTACCTGTCCTCTCTTGCAGCCTGTAGCTTCAGGGTATCTCTCCAGCAGTGAGCAGGTCTTTGGGACGCCCTGACAGGCATTTCCAACTTTTTTCCCTAAAAGCACAAAATGAACAACAAATACAGTAAAACCTAAATTATTCTGGTGATTATTTTTCAATTAGTAATTTTGAAAAATGTCAGAAAAAAGAGGGAAAGCTCCAAGTGAAACCAGTCAACGTTTGACGGTTTTGTCTTGATGAACGACTTAAATTATGATTTTTTTCTTTTCATTAATTCTAAAGTTGTTGACTGACTATTTTTTTAACCAAACAAACCTCATAAAAACGATAATCTCAGATAAACGAGGCAGCAGCATCGCTCTGTATTTCTATTTGAGTGCGTACCTTGTTGCCAGAGTGTGTACTGGCCCCACTCTCCTTTCTCTCTCAGGTTCTCCTCCTCGGGTATGAAGGATCTGGTGTTTTGGTCCATCACAGCAAGAGCCTCGTCCCTGATCGTCTTCCAGTTCCTCTCCAATGTCTAAAGATACGCATTCCAATTTAAAAGAAATAATAAAGAAAAAACTGCCTTGTACGCACATATGCATAAATAAATAAACCCACACACGCTGACACCTTACCTTGACAAGATCTGTGTATCCGGTCTCTCTAGCCGTCCACCAGGGCTGAGCCTTCAGTCCGTCCACGTTGTACAGAGACCTCTGCCACACTGAGGCAAAATGGCCGCGTTTGTGACCCAACTCATACCAGTGATAGGCCTGCAGGGAAAGAGACACATCGACATAAAGTAAGACGGCTTTTGTGTTGGACTTTCAGAGGGTCAGCAAACAGTGGAGCAAAATGATTTTCATGTTGACTGAATTTGTCTAAAAATGATGTATTAAATCATAGAGGTGCCAAATCAGGCGAAGAAACACACTTAGACAAAAGTACATACAGTTGGTGAAATATATTGACACAGAAAAGCAGTGCTGAGTGTGTCATCTGACTATGAAATGTAGAGAGAGAAAGAAGAGATGGTTTTAACAAGGTAGATGGGGTACGTGGTGTCACATGTGAGGTATGAATAAACTACGCTGTAATAATGAGTTCGTAATGGACCAATCTACTGATTTTATTAATAAAGCCTGGCCAAGTCAGGGCTTGGCTTTTATTAATTAACCTGCCGATTATTGTCTCCATCAGAGCACCAGGTGACGTCATCTCATCACACGTCTTGTTTTTATTCGACTACAATACAAAATTATTTAGTTTTATCTTAGATCAAGGAACAAAGACATTTCAGATCAATATTTGAGACTGACATGTTTGCGGTCGCCTGTTAGTGTCGCTGACTAATTGGTTAGTTGTCAGCAGGGTTATCATGGCCGGTTAGCTCAGTTGGTTAGAGCGTGGTGCTAATAACGCCAAGGTCGCGGGTTCGATCCCCGTACGGGCCAAGAAGTTTTTAAAGCGATGTTCCTCCTTTACAGTTACACCTTACCTCTCAGAAACTAAGGTGAAATATAAAAAGGTGAGCAAAACAAAATACAACAAATGGACTGCCAATGTGTGAATATCACATCTATGTCAGAGACGTGTCTGTGTGTGAGTGGCTGAAGCAGCTGACTTGATATTGATGCAGTGTTACCCAAGTTTGAAATAATCTTTCTTTTCTTTGTTTCATGACAGACAGACTGGCTCAATGTAGAACATGTTGCATGTGACACAAAACATGACTTTAGGCTAATGTAGGTAAGCATAGTGTCTTGATTTGAACCACTGTCTTCACACATGTAGGTAGACTGGGAACAGGGCCAACAACAAATCTCAAGGATACTCCCTGAGTATAGAGTCAGTGTGTCTGTAGAAATAATCTCGACCTTGGTCTATCGAGGAAATGGATAAAAGTGCATCATTATTGACCCTTTCATGACCTGGGGAAACCTGTGTCACAGAACCCCTAACAATCCTTCAGAGTTGCTGATGAGTTCACCTTGTGGCCACCAGACAGTATTAACAATTCTTGTTACAATCTTCAGCAGTTTGTAAAACATCATTGGAGTAGATGTCTACCAGGTAGGAAGCCATGAATTGTGTGTATGTGTGCGCGTTTTTGTGCGTTACTCACGCTTTTGTCTCCGACTCTCTGCAGGGCGTCACCCAGGTGGAAATAAAAACGGCCGTCGTCCGTCCCTGGTTCACCAGACTCCAAACCCTCCTAAAGAGGTTGAGAGTTAAAACATGGTTAGGGGACAAGAGGATGTAGAGTTTTAATCACTAGGTTTACTTGAACTTTAGTAACCCGGCTACTGTCAGCTTTTTGCATAAATCTGATTTCTTAAAATTTATATTAGCGGGCTTGTAGTCGTCTTTTTACATAGACTTCAGATATGGAAAGGAGGATAAAAGGAAACATCAGAACACAGCAGTCCAACATTAAAATAAATTCAAAGTCCAACTAAAACTGACACCAATGAGGCTGTATCATAAGGTCGAGGGTAGTGGAGAAATCTGGTTACTGGTCTGCTGCATATTTATGCTTTTTTACTATTACTACAGTGCCCGTCCACGGGTTCTCCGTCTTCCAGTGACCCGGTTTCTTGTGTAAATCTAAATGTGCTGAATGAAGTTCCTCACAAGTATCTGTACAAACATTTACATATGTGTGTGTGTCTGCTTACCCTCAGGTATGGTATACTCTCCGCTATCTTGTTCTCTGACTTCAGGATGAAACCATAGTGAACTTTAGCAAAGCCATCGCCGGGGGCAACCGCCAGAACCTGTGGGTGAGAGGTCAGACAGCCAATCAGAGACAAAGAGAAAGGCAGCCGAGGTCTTTACCAGGAGAACACCACTTCACCTCGTTCACTTCAACATGAACGGATGTGTTTGGTAAAGCTGTCAGCATACACACACCTCTTCATAGACTTTTTTGGCGCCCTTGTTGTCTCCTAGCAACAGGTGGGCGACGCCCAGTTCATTCTTCAAACTGATGTCTTCTGGAAAGATCTGAGTCAACTTCTCCAGAGTCGCTAAAGACCCACGTACCCGACCTGAGAGAGAGAGAAAATCATGTACGAACAAATTCAGCCTTTAGTGTTTCAGTCAAGATTTGAACATCAGCAGATCTCCAATTTACAGGCTTCGTCAAATATCATACAATATTATATTACTGTATATTATAAATTATGAGTGTGTTTCCCGGGACGCAACAGAATCCTAACGTCCTAAACTCTACAAAAAGGCTTCTTTCACATTGTGGTTGACCATATGTGGCGTCCTGGGGACGAATCAGCTTTTAAGGTAACTTCCCTGTACAGTAGAGTCTCCTCCCAAATCAAGAACTCAGCAAACTTACTAATGTGCAAAAAGACTTATTGTATAGAGTCATACAGAAGTCCTTAAACTGAAAGTCAAAGATATGATGAAAGCTGTCAGAAATTGAATTCTGACAGAGTATAGCCATGTCACCTCCCACTCTGGATGATTGATTTCCACTTGGTTCCCATGGCCGGTTAGCTCAGTTGGTTAGAGCGTGGTGCTAATAACGCCAAGGTCGCGGGTTCGATCCCCGTACGGGCCAAACAGCTTTTGAGTTAAGACCCTCTACCAGTCATTTGAATCCAAATGCACACATCTCATGGTATCTAGGTGTGAGGGTTGCAAATAGCAGCCGCTGCTCACACCTCCCTTTCCAAGTGCGCAGGAGAACCAACAGTGGCTGTCTGCTCTTTTTCGGTACTTGTGCTAAATAATACGTTTGGTCGGTAGTGGAGAAAATCTGGTTACAGGTTACAAGACTGGAGTTTCATCACAAGTCCTGTGAATTATATGCAGGGTCATGTAAAACTAAAATAGACATCTTATAATGGGATCAGATCTCATTCCCTACTTCTAGAAAGACATCTGATATATACAAACTCTACACTAAGGGATCTTTTTAAAGACTGGACCACAGTTCGAAATCCCTGTCACAGCCTGTCACCTTCCAGTGTGGAACAGTGGTGGAGCACGTCCACGGCCGGTTAGCTCAGTTGGTTAGAGCGTGGTGCTAATAACGCCAAGGTCGCGGGTTCGATCCCCGTACGGGCCAAACGTCTTTTAAGATAGCCAAGACCCAGAGACACCAAATGTAAACGAAGTTGAAAAAAAACCCACATCTTAGGAAAGGGGCAACCCTGAAAACACCCGGTTCTGACACATTCACCCTGTGTGGTGTCTGATGAGGAATCTGAATCTCATATTGCCCTGATGGAAACATCATTTTTTGCCTTCTCTCACCTACTTTAACAACACACCTGTTATTCCTACTCATATCAGTACAAATCCCAGAAATACAGTTGCTGAGAAGAGTCTGATCCCCATACGGGCCAAGCAGCACTTCAGTTGTCACTCGCTCAGCTTTTTAACACAGTAAAGTTTGGATTCTACTCAATGAACTTAGCAAATGTTGAGTGGAAAGCCAAACAACGATCTAACATCCTGCTGCTTCTGCTGTCTTTTTCTCTCATGTGACAGGATTCATTTCAGACTCGAGTTTGTTGGAACAGGTCCGATCTAGTTTTTGCTGAACTTACAGGTTTATTCAGACGTGAAAACATGTTAAATTAGCTTCAAATGTGCATGTCTGAAAGAATCTTATGCAGCTAACTTAGCAGCAGTGTTTCTTGTTGTAGCTGTAGTATCTGTGTTACCCAGAAACTGCTGTCTCTCAGCTCGTCTCTTCAGCGTGGCTCTCAGGAGGTCAGAGGTCACGTCAGGAAGCTCAGCAGCTTCTCTGTAGGTGTTGATCGCTCTTTGGAGCATGTCGTTACTACGCAGCTTCTCAGCCAGGTCGTCCTCCGTCTGTCAACATATTGTTGTAGCATTTTGACACAATATCAGTGCAGTGCCAGTTCACTGTACCGCAGTAATGTGCAGTAGTACTGTAGTACCTGGGCTTTTCCGTAGCGAGCGCGGGGGCTCTGTGGATACCGCTGCACCAGCGTCTCAAACGCTCTCAACGCCTCCTCCAACTTACCCTGACAGAAACAGGATAAATTAAGACATTAATGACAAAGTAAATCCATCAATTACAGGCATCCACGTGCATCATTTTAGCTCAAAGACAATATAATTAAAGACTGATGTGCTGGTACAGCGTTATGTCACCATTAAAAAGACTTTGTCCACAGGGGATCAAAGGAATAAGACACGGATGTTGAACATCAAATAGAGGAAAATAAATATTCAAAGTATGCTGTGAGGTAGTAATATAAGCTAAATGTCTGTATGCCAAAAGGTCTGCAGGAGACAAGACAGGCGTCTGGGTCACTTCTGTACCTTCTTGCGAAGCTTTTCTGCAGCATCGATTTCAGCTTTAATGGTTTTATCAAATTTATTTAACAATTTGGGCTTCTTCTTCTTTGCTGGAGGAGAGAGAAGACGAGACATCAGAGAAACGAGAAACAAATATACACGGTTAACCGGTCAACATTAAATCGTTACTTCAGTTTTTACCTTTTTCTTTTGGCTTCTCCTCGGCCTGTTTGCCCGTTGTTTCTGTGACAAAGGAGAGAAGACGGACTTTGAAACTGGATGAAGATTGACAAACACATTGTCCAGTTAGTTCAGTTGGTTAGAGCGTGGTCCTAATAACGCCAAAGTCACGGGTTCGATCCCCGTACGGGCCCAACAGCTTTTCAATTGGAACTCACTGACAGTCATTTGAACACGAACACAGAGAGGCTCCCATAAAGACAAAACGCTCTGAACAAATTACAGAGCCTCTATAGCCATTACAGTTAAGTTTGGAGTTTCAGAGAAACGAAATGCCACAAATATACAGTACATGGTTCACCTGTCAACATTAAATCATTACTTGAGTTTTTACCTTTTTCTTTTGGCTTCTCCTCGGCCTGTTTGCCCGTTGTTTCTGTAACACAGGAGAAAAGACGGACTTCAGCATTTAATACTCACCACGTTCAAAGAATTTGGTTTGGCAGCATCAGTGAAAAGAAAAAGGAGGCATTTTTAAAATGTGTGTTTTGACAGTACTTTATTGTTTGGAGCCAAATGAAAGAACGTACCAACATTCAAATGAGACTGAGCACGCAGAGTTATATAAAAACCATATTCACTTCTACTGTTTTCAGCTGAGACGAGGACTCTCTTTTAGAGGAGCTGCTTCACTGAATCTGTTTTAACCTTCTGTATTGCTGCCTGGTTTTTTAATCTGTCCAGTAACAACAGACTTGGCAGTCTTTTTAAATTGGCCAGCAGTCTCTCTGGAGTCTTGCCAAGCTAATGTTATACTGGACCAAGGACCATCCAAGAGCTAATGCTGTCTGGCCACCGTTTCAAGATTACTGTCTGCAGGACTGAAAGACTCAATGTTTCCTTCATTTGGAGTGCCCTTACTATGCGTAAAGGCAGATAGATCTGATACAATGGTTTGAATATTTCACACAACATAAAAAACATCTGTACATTTTCATCAAGTGTAAGTTCTTTGACTTATTGTGTGGATGTTTTAGATGCTACAGCCCTTCTTTTCCCAAATGAACCCAAAGTATAAATAATAAACCCTGTAAGTAAAACGTCGTATAACTGTCATCTCACATCTGGCCACTAGATGGTGGTGTTTTACTGCTGCTGACAGACAGGCGTGTGTGCAGCAGTTTGTTAAGGCCTCAGTAGATCTTAGGGACAAATATGTTTTGTTGCCCTTGCTTGCTCACCATTCATCATCAATCACATATATAATTTACTTTGTTTACTTTTATGTGGTAAGATGAATAAAAGTGCCCGCTAAGGGTACCCGTGTTTTTGCAATAATGAACAACTGTAAACTGTTTGGATTTAAGACTAGTTTAATGTTTTATTAATCTGTTTCTCAAATCCTCTACATCCCCCTTGGGTGTCTGAGCCCCCTGACCCAGCTGGAGTACCCTCTATTTATTTGTTTATATCCTCTTTAGGGAATATATCATTTACACCACACTACTTTAAGGTAGTGTCCTAACTTCCACTGAAGCCATGTTACCCAATGACGAGGTATTTCAACGGCCGGTTAGCTCAGTTGGTTTAAAAACTCTACACTAAGGGATCTTTTTCAAGACTGTGGTCCCTGTAGGTAATGTCAGAGGTGCAGCCATGTCACCTTCCACTTTGAATGATTGAGGTGGAATTTCTATGGCCGGTTAGCTCAGTTGGTTAGAGCGTGGTGCTAATAACGCCAAGGTCGCGGGTTCGATCCCCGTACGGGCCAAATGGTTTTTAAGGTAACCAAGATCCAGAAACACCTATCTATTGAGCAAACAAATGTAAACGAAGTTGAAAAAAAACATCTTAGGAAAGGTGTCAACCCTGAAAACACCCAGTTCTGACACATGAAATCTGAATCTGAAAGGCTCAATGCACATTTCTACCATAAAGGTAGAGTTAAATATAAAATACTCTGTAGTACAGAGCTTCTAAATCCATTACGAATTTAGAGAATCACAAATCCATATGTACAGTGCACATGCTTCTTCCATGATAAGAGAGATAATTTAAAAGCCAGTACAATTAAAGGTTCAGTCTGTGGGTTTTAGTGGTTTCTAGTCCTGAAGGCTTCTGTATAATGCAAAACCTTTCTGTCTCCTTTCTGAGATGGCTTTTTGTATTTTCGATCCCCATACGGGCCAAAACAATTTTCAAGTCAACTTTGTTACAATTATACTTCAAGAAAGCAGCAACATTACAAGTGTTAAGAAAATGAAACTGTGCACACAAGACAGAACATCTTCAGTGTGTCCCACAGCTGTCTGATTATGGTCATCTCAAAGCCACCACAGACTGTCAGCGTTTGATTCCTCTGAACCAAAAACTTATTGAACTCTTGTTTGGAATGTAACAATTCTGTACAACACATGGAAACACTTTACTTTAAGCCCCCTATTTAAAAGACTTTTACAAGAAATACCACACTATAATGTAGTTGTTAACAGCTATAAAGGCATTTTAAGTGCTTTTTAATGCAAAGTATTTATCAAAAATAAAACATTTTATATCACAAAAGTGTTTTATTATATTTTCATGCATAATCCCGTGAACCTTTGCTTGCAGGAGGAGTTATTAACAAGTTTCTCACAAAAATATTAATAAACCCAACTACATTATACTGTGCTAAAGCATTTCATATATTTTATTTTTTATATGGTGTAAAGCTATAACAATTAATCAATTACTTGTCAACTATTAAATTAATTGCTGACTGTTTTAATAATCCATTATCTGTTCTGAGTCATTTTTAATTGAAAAAAATCCAAACTCTGATTCCAGCTTCTGAAATGTGAATATTTTCTTGTTTCCTCTCCTCTACAACAGTAAACTGAGCATCTTTGGGACATTTGAGGACGTCATCTTGGGTTTTGGAAAACACTGATCAATATATTCTACACCATTTTCTAAACCAAATAAGTCATTAATTAATCAAGAAAATAATTACAGATAAATTGATAAAGAAAATAATTGTTACTGAATACAGGGACTCAAGAATACACACTTTAATACCCCTAACTACATTTACATTTATTCATTTAGCTGACGCTTTTATCCAAAGCGACTTACAATTGCTATACATATCAGAGGTCGCACGCCTCTGGAGCAAGTAGGGGTTAAGTGTCTTGCTCAGGGACACAGTGGGGATTGAACCCGGGTCTCTCACACCAAAGGCGAGCGTCTTAACCATTGCGCCATCCCACCCCACTACCCCAACTAAAAGCACACTCTAAACTTGATTCAGTGCTACTGTTTGTCTGCATACTAAGTAGAAGTCTAAGCCGATTAAAAAAGCCGTCTAAGAAAATTACTCACATATGTCTGCAGAGGAATTGTAATGTTAATGTCTAAACAAATAAACGTTTGCACTGCTAATTAAATATTAACGTATCCTAAAAAGTTATTTGCACGTGTGGTTCATGTTCAGGTCAGTTAATGTGTGTGTGTTATGTGTGTGTGCTCACCCTCTGGACTGGTCTCCGTCTCTGTGGGGGTTTCACTCTGTGGTTCTGGTTCTGCTGGTGGTTCAAAATCTGCTTCTACAACTGTGTCTGACAGGGGATGAACAATACTTCAGTGTTTATGAAGTTCCATGACTTTCCATGACTCTGGTTCCAGGACATAAAACATTCTGCCATGTTTGCTGATGTTGTTTTTTGGTTTGTCTTTTCCAGAAAACAACCATCTTCTAAATTCCTCTAAAGTGACTCATTAACATTCACTGATGTCTCCGGCCTTTCCAAAGTTAGTCCATCATATTCTCTGTCTGGAATACGCTCCTCAAAACCCGCAGATATTTCATGGAATTATGATCCCTAACTTCATCCATAAAAAAAGAAAAACAATCTTGTCCATTAAGCAGTAGTGTGTTTAGGAAATCCGGTATTTCCTGAGCTGTATTTCAGTTCACTGTAAAGAATGACCCATATTTAAGACTCTAGATTCAGACACTTCCTACCTGCTTCCTGTGTGAATTTGGAGCTTGTCAAGAGTCGTGTGGACTCCTCTGCAGAATAAATAGAAAAAGAGGAGCAACATCAAGGCTAATGATTCTGACTGGTGTCACTATCACATGCAACATACTTCATAACACGCGTTATCAGAGCCACAAAGATCACTGGTATCAGTGATAACGCCGGATAAGATTATAACCAGATGTGTGAAACAACTCTTATCTCTTTTTTTACAACCCTATTAGTACTTTGATTCAGCTTCCTGTGGGAAAGAAACGACTACCTGCAATTTCTTTGTTTCCTTCCTTCCTTCAACCTGCATTTAAGTCAGTGGTTCTCAATCGTCTGGTGTCATGACCCCCTTTTAAAAGCCGTCAAAAGTTCATGCCCCAATAACACACATGAACGGATTAAATTTTTATCAATCATTAACAATAGTGATAGGGGAGCAAACAAAAAAGGAGCCCAGTTAAAATAAATGATTCAGGTCAGCAGAGTAAGATCAGCAAAGTGTTGTTATTTTGTTTCCCTAAATAGTTTCCCTTAGTTCCACTCCATATTTTCCCCCTGGTCATTTTAATTTAATATTTTAACCTTTTGGAAAATCTGCTTTTTTGAGTATTGATACTACTCATGTCTGTACAATCTATATGAAGCTACAGCCAGCAGCCGGTTAGCTTAGCTTAGCTTAGACTGGAAACAGCTTGCCAGGCTGTCCAAAGGTAACGAGTTCCACCTACCAGAACCTCTAAGCTTACTAATTAACACATTATATCTCGTTTGTTTAACCCGTATAAACAATAAGCTGTGTGCAGTGATTTCCTTCCGGTTGCTTCCTCACAGTGACAATACTCCAGAAACAGAAATAGTCTATGCGTTACTGTAACAAACTAAACTTAACCAAATTACACCAAAGCTAACAAACATCAAACCAAACAAACAAAATCTAAATTTAAATCAGCTCAGATACAAACAGTGAAACTCGGCACATCCAATTAAACCTGAGCGTTTTACATCCTGACTGAGTTTTTACCCCCGACGGTGCGTCTGACTCACCAACACTCTCCTCCGGCGGACGCTCCTCCACCAGAACTGCAACACAGAAACCAGCTCAGTGTTTGTCTACAGCTTTACTGCTTCATACCAACAGAGGAAAAGTCTGATCTAACGTCAGTATCACTTCATCTTCAGTCAGCTCTAACTGTTAATACCAGTACTACTCTTGTGCATAGGTGCTACTACAGGCTGTACTACTGCTGGTACTATGACTGCTGCTTCTTCTACTGTCTCACCTCCTGTTGTGTCTATGGTGTCAACTTGATCCTCTGAAATAAGGAGACAAGCAGAAGCAAAATATTATGAAAACTACAAACATTTAGTAAAAACAGAGAAACGAAACTTTACTCACCGTAAGGATGCTCGCTGTCTCGAGGATCATCTGTAAAACAGACATGTAGGCGTGTAAGTAACAGATTATCACACGCTAATAACAGTTTAATTAATGAATTAATTAAAGTTTGATAAAAGACACGCAGGGTGCGTGCAGAGTCTTAAGTAAATATTCTTTTCCTGAATTCACACAAAACACAAAGCACAGTACTTGATTAAATGTACTTAGTGAGTTTCCACCACTGCTTATTGTTTCCTTTGAACACAACTCCTGATTTAACCGTCATGTTCATCATCATTATTAGCAGTGCTTCCAACAATAAAGGGACTGTGTTTAACCAACCTGGCACAAAGTCAACGTCCACCACAGGAGGGAGAGGGACGGCAGCTGGAGATACCAAAACACACAGGTTAAAAAACACACACACACACACACACACACACACACACACACACACACACACACCGTAACATAATCAGATAGTTAGTCTGCAGCAGATAAACAGGATGTGTGTGAGCACGTTTCTGATGATGTTTCAGATTCTGAGTGAAACAAACCGGTAGTTAATGTGACGCCGTGACTCCAAACACAAGAGGATGAGACTGAAATGAAACACTGAAACATGCAAACAGCTTCACAAACACACAAAGTGCAGCAGCCGCTAAGCCAGAGTGACTGCAGGACCAACCTTGGATTTCAGACTCCACATCGTGAGATCTAGAGACTGGATCAGACACAGACAATGATGTCAGCTTGTCAGCTGATCACAGAGGCTGATCACAGTGAGGCCAGACAGCAGGTAACGTGCACACAGACATCACAGGCAAAACATTTAGCACTGACAATGATAAAAAAGGTGCGAGGAGTAAAAGTGTCTGCTGTATATACACAATACGGCCATAAGCATGAGGACACATTTCAGACATATGTGACAGTGAAACATTTATCTGTTTCTGCTTTCACTCTTTTCACCAGATGTTGAACCTGCTGCAGGGATCAACACATGGTTTCCATTCAGACACCAGAGCCACATTGATGTTAGTGATCAGGTCTGGCACACAGGCAGCGTTCCCGTCCATCCCAAAAGTGTCGGACGGGGGCTGAAGACACGGCTCGGTGCTGTAGTGGTCTACAGAAATGTGTTTTTCAGTTGCTGATATTTACAGAGCAGCGCGACAGATGGCCGATATGTAAAACTGAAAACAAAGGAATGTAATTTATTATCCACTTAGAGAGTACAATCTAATATACATGCTTTCTCAGCCAGTAATGTGTTGTTCTAGATGGAAGTTTAATTAATGAATAATTAGAAACATACTTTGGGTTCTGCTGTAGATTTTAGAGCGTGGCTGGTGTTTAAGGGAGAGCAGGGTACAGAAGTGACGTCATTCAGCTGCCTTATTCTCTACAGTATAACTATATATATATTTAATGGTAGCCAGTAATGCTGTTAGATTAGAGCTGTTGTCATTTAGGAGAAAAATGTTAAGATTTAGAAAAGATGACGGTGACTGAGGACAGTTAGGGCTCCAAAGTCCTTCTTCAACACCTTCTCAAAACTCACAAGGGGGAGCACTAACATCGCTCACCAGCAGCTCACCGACGAGGCTGCCTGCAGATGTGTCTGCAGACATTTTCTGTTTATCGGCCCCATGAGTGCTGGTATCAGCAGATGGGGATTATCTCAAAAGTTCTTCCACACTAATGTGGGAAAACCATTTCTCTATGAAGCTGGATTGGCGCACAGGAGAAAGGGCACAAGAAGCAGCCTGCTGTCTAAACATCTACATTATCGCTGTGTGTGCTGTAACATTAAAATGTCCCCTCATGCAGACTGGAACTACGGGGCCGAGACCAAAGCTACACCAAAGGTATGCGCACAGGCGTGTCCACATAAATTTGGGCATATTGTTTATGTGATACTTAAGAACAGGCAAATAATCTGAAGCACAACAAAGAAAGAAAAAAGTAGCATCACAGCAGCTCACATACATTCAGAGGCATCTAAATACAAAGTTTAGCTGCTTCTCTTCTGCGTAATCAGAGAGAACAAACAGGAAACACTGATTATCTGTGGTGACTATGAATGCAGATATAAACAGAGGGCTTTATGGATCCGCCGACTGATCCTCTTATCCGCTCATTGGTAGATGTCATGTTACAAACCACATACCTTCATCTTCTTGGACAGGCGAGGGGCCGCTGTCTGAAACTGACAAATTAAACAGACGGTTTGAACTCAAGAAATCAGCAACTAGCGGTAACTGTACATAGAGAATAATGTTGTTCTGATTAAAATTAGGAATAAATGTGTGTGATGGAACACATTCAGAACAACATATTATTATTGCACCATAAAACAGTCTGGCTCTCAGTTTAAACATCAGATTAGACAGACACTTCATTGGATTAGAGAAATAGCTACTCATTATTACGGTACTGATTAATCAATATTAAAATACAAATTCTTATTAAAAAAATTATTTCATTAGTTTTTGTAAGATTTCATCAGCATTTATTGAATTTTGTTTCTTATTCATTGAAAACCAAAAAGTAAACTGCCTTACTATGTGTGAATCTATATTCACATACACACACCTGATGCAGCCTCCTCGGTTGGGGTTTCAGGTAATAAGGCCTCTGTTGGCCCCGCCCCCTGTGGCTCTGCAGCTTGCTGATTGGCTGGTTCGAACAAAGCCTCGCTGGTTTCTTTGGTTTGTACCACTTAGAAGATTAGGGACACCACAGAGACAAGATAGGTATAAATATAAGTATGATATCTTTTATTTTAAAACAATGCTTATAACTTCTAGTAGTAAATTACAGCCACATAACGGGCCGTCCAGTTTTAAAAAAACAGGCTACAACTTATTATGTTGTAATTATATCAACTAATACTTTAATTCTTTATATTAATTGATCCACTTTCTTGGTTATAAAATGTATTGAGATGTAGAAAATGTCATAATTTCCCCAAAAAATACAATTTAGTTTTCAAGAAAAACACCAAATCCTCAATTTTTGAGGTGGAACCAATGAATGATGAATGTTGGTTGTCGAAGTGTTCTTACATCAGTCAGTCAGCCCGTCATTGAGTCCCAAACAACAACAACGCACCTTCAAAATTGTTGATTATAATTCAGTTTCTTGACTAATGGTTTCAGCACCTTGAAGGCAGCTGTTACAGGTTCAAACCAGACTGAGAGGATCGGGGTAGGATCAAACAAGTATACTAAGGGACCCCCCTTAGTGTAGGGGGGTGGGGAGGGGGCGCCTTTTACCAGGCTTTGTGTGAGGGGTCTCCGACTTTAAAAAACCCCTGATGTAGAGGACATTGGGGGACCAGGGGTCTCATTTATAAAACTGTGTAGAAACCTCACTAAAAGTGCACGTATGCCAAAAAATATTCAGACTTATAGAACCGTGCGTACGCACACTTGTAAGCAAGTTCCCTTTATAAATCACAATCAACTTGAAATGCGGTGCATGTGAGGACGCTCCATGTTCGACCTTTCAAACGCCCATAGTTGCCTATAAATGGTCAGTGAAACGAACCTCATTAATATCAATACGTCCTGACTGGATGGCAAATTCTGACAGAGAAGCTACAAAACGAGATTTAACCCGCTGAGGCATGTTGTTTGGTGGGTAAAAAAAACGCACTTTGGTGCAGCGTTTGGGGGCACTAGAGCTCCACCCCCTTATAACCGATCTGCAGGAATGGTCATCCCTCGAGCAGTGACGTCACTGACCGGAGGGACACACACACGCATGACGGGATGATGGAATTTGAAAAAAAGAGTAAACCAAAAGCATTCCTCTTGTGTTTTAACATTTACTTAAGCTATACAAACAGTCCACTCACTTAATGAGCCAAACGCTGGCGCACGGCGTTTGGCTCATTAAGGAAAAGAACATCTGATAACAACATGAAACTGTGCTCGCCTAACTGATGCATTGAAAACAGCATCAATTTAAATATAATTTGTCCTCCTGTTCACCTTTTTATGAGAATAAATTACACTACATGCAAGTATTAATTGATATGATTCCTGATTAACATATTTGAGGTGCCTTCTGCAAAAACAGATATCTCCGTTCATCTTTATGATCCTGAATCTAGTTCTTTTTGTGTGCGCTGAAAATATACTTAAATGTTTTTGCGCACAAAATCAATAGGTAGGTAATATTTCGATTTATTTTACACAACAGTAGGCCTATTCATTTCAAACTTTTATCTTTCTGCCATGCGATTCACCGTTTCTCATGTCTCCTCTTGATGTGCGTACGCATGGTTCAGAGTTCACTTACAGGACCGCACATTCTTCCATCAAGTTGTTATAGATCACAACCTTTGCTTGGAAAGTGGCTACACACGTGTCCAGCCTTGTTTTGTACGAATGCATGGTTTAAAAAAGACGCTCCAGAACTGTTTTAATTTCTAGTGCAGGTGACTTTTTGGAAATCAGGTGTGCAGGAAGGAACTTTCATGCCACGCCCTGAAGAAGACCCAGTATGAGTCGCAACAGGTCTGCTTTCTTCTTTTGCGATTCTTTACTTTAAATAAATAAAAAAATGTTTAAATAAATACACGGAAGCTAGCCCAAAGGCTTCCCTTTTTCTGGCATCGGGTGTGCTGCCTCTCTCTACATGAGATATAGGTGAGCCAAAGAGAAAGGATCTCCGCACTGACACGCTGGTTGAGCTGGGCCGCTGAAATTGAAGCCGGGTGGAGCCGATACAAAGCCTCAGATTGTTTGACCCAGGCTTTGTTGGTGTAACACAGTTTTTTAGTCGTGTCTGATACAGAGCTGGGATCAGAGTTATGTTCAGACAACATGCCCTCAGGTCTGAATTCACAGGTGGGAACAAGGCGAAAACACCTACTGGGTGGTTTTCTCAGGTATTGTGTCAGTGTCGGCTCATTTGTCAGGGAGACAACAGTGTGTGTGTGTGTCCTCACCTTTTTTCTGCTCAGGTGAAATTCTCACATGTGGTGTCTCTTTCAGCCCTGTTCAGTGGTTAGAAATACAAGTGCAAAATATGAGAAACATTTTCTCACGTACACCTTTCAGAGACCTGTGTATCAGTGCTGCCGCCGTTCCTACTCTCACTGGTCACAAGGACTGAGTATTACTTTATTATTATAATTATAAACATTGGTACCAATGGAGAGGAAACAATCCTGAAACATTTGAATTAACCTGATAATTATGAGGCCATCCCTGACTTGTGAAGAAACTTAACTGCTAAATTGACCCTTGGGCTTTACGTAAAGAAGTGAAGTAAAGAGCTGATGAAGACCTCTGAGTATGTGGGTTTATCAGGAAGACAAAAAAAAGACATAAAAACAGTTTAAGAAGGAAAATGACAATGTGCAAAACTAATTCATTACTGATGTTGGTTTACAGTTCAGTTACTGCGCCTTAAAGAAAACAGTAGGTGTTCATATTCAATCAATTCATCGACCAAACATTTAAATTTCTTAATTCAGGGAGGAGAATAAACTTTAAATCTCCACACAGCCAGCAGTAAGGAGGTCAGGAGTTACAGTGCCAGTAATATTCCCTGGTGAGGAAACAAGAGCTGACGAGAAAAGAGAACAGAGTGTGAGAGCGAACAGAGGAGGAAGTTGTGGTGGAAGGAGATAGACCGAATAGAGGAAGTAGGATGTGATGCTCACTAGTCCTTTCAGCACCGATCCAACGACATTTTAAACTGGGGAACGCACTTTAAAAAGGGTTTGCATGTAGGGCTGCTTTAGGTTACAACCTCGATACTTCAATTACACCAAGAAGGAAGACAAAACTATCTCAATTTGACAACCAAGATTTATTTATCAAAGATGTTCTCACATTTTGAAGGAAAAGCTAATTTGTTTTAGAGCCGGTTCAATGCGCTTTGGGCTAAGCGGCCGCCATCACTCTTTAACTCAGCATCGTTCAACCCAGCTCTAATGCTTATAAGATGCACTACATGACTGACATTAAGTCACTTAATAAAATAAAACTCCTATAAGACCATCAACAGGCAAAGATCAGAGCCAGAGGAGGACAGAACAGAGGAGGGACCAAAACATTCCTGCGTACAAGGAACTGACAAGTAAATCTGAGTTAAAGACAAACTCATAAAAATGAAAAAGAAAAAAAAAACACTGCAACAAAACCATACAGTACATCTCAAGTATGGCTCTTTCTGTAAGTTCATCTTTAAGTGGGCTCTTAAATTGACCCCTGAGTTCCTTTTCAACACTGATGAGGTTGTTAATAACCCCAGAATTCAAACACACTAATTTTATTTTGTCCTCTAAGATGACACTTCTTCCACAGCTTCAAACTATATCACAGACTGATGGGAACGTAATGAATACAATGAAAATGTTTGCCTCGAACAGTCAGTGCTCCTTAATTATATCTGTATCATTAAATTTGGCATTAATATTTTTTGCTTTCCATCCAGGTAAAATTAAAGCTGACTGTTTGGACCAGAGTGCTAAAAGATTGCAGGTTTCATCACATTTCCAAACCACTAAGATTGGATTCCTGACAGGACAGAGAAAAAACGAGACTTTACTAAACAACTGCTCACACCACATTTTAGGCTGAATCTGGATGCTGACATCAGTCGTGAACATTTTGTAAGAAATTTTTATTCACACAGGCATCGTAAGGTAAGACAACAGGGCTGAATCACTTCTGCTCCTCAGTGACATGTTTATGTCACCAAAATGAAACTCAGAACTAAAATCTAAACGTTTCTACAGATACATCGACAAGAGGAGGAAGAAGACAGAGAGATTGTTTAGACGAGAATATTTATGTTTACATATTCCCTTTTTAGCCTGCACACCACATTTCAAGATTTCCAAGATTTCTTTCCACATTTTAACTACTGCACCAGCCGAGTATCAGAACAAGGTGGTAAGAATGATTCACCAGAATGTCACTAATGATAAACTGTATTACTGGTTAAAGAGCCGGACTGATAAATTGGTGTGCTGATATCAACAGCAGATAAATCAGCTGATGAACGACAGTTGAAAAAAAAAAAAAAAGAGAGGCTGATCTTTGAGTGTCATTGCATAGTTCGTCTTTTTTTTATACATGTTCATACGTTGTTCATCCAACGTGCAATATATGTTCTTGTACTTTTGTCCAAAGTACTATTTGTAACAATAAAAAATGTTTTAAAACTGCATTACATCATGTTAGCTTGGTGTTTCTGAAAAGAAAGGGGGAAAAAGAATATCAGGCGATAGGTTGGATTATAAAATCCTCAAATTATAAACATCCCATATCGGTCTGGCTCTGGTCGCTAACGAAGGACATTAGCTATTGTCATCAGGAAGCTACACTTGGTGAGCACAGCTATTTCTGCAAATACAAAAAATGTTTACTAACCACGACTGTTTACAGGAAGAGGATGGTGTCGGTGTCTAAAAATGACCCAATGCAGATGCATCAGGCCTGCGGTGTAAGAAATAAAATAATTGCCACCTTGTCCCTTACGAGGAGCGACCTTTATTGTTCACACATTATTATTTTCAGAATATTTAGATGATAGCAAATATTTTACACGATTAAAGCAAGAAAACCTTCTGCTGTGAAGCAAAATGAACTGAAAACTCTCTTCTAAATCTGTTTCCTTATTCTGTAAAGTGAGGATTCAGCTGCTCAGTCATGGACTTTACACATTATTTATCATCGTCACAGAGGAAGAAACTCTCCTCTTCCTCACTTTAACCCTAAAGCCAATCAGAGCTCTAGCACCATTAATGAGATAGTAACTTCAGGCCGTGGTGTCATTTCTTCGTCCCGCCCCCGCTCTTCTCCCTCCTGACGGCCGACACACTCGCTCTGCCACTTTTCTGCTCTGCTGCCTGAGCTTTCGGCTGGGAAACGTTATGTTTTCTCTCGAGAGGCTCTTGTTTCTTCATTTCTACCTTCACGGCGATGCGTTCTCTCTCCGCTCTCTCCTTCGCCAGCTTCTCCGCCTCGATCTTATCCCGGACAGCCTTCTCCCTGGCGAGCCTCTGCCTCTCCATCAGCGCCTTCTCTCGAGCCGCTCTCTCCTTCTCGGCCCTCTCCAGCTTTTCCCTCGCTGCTCTCTCGTTCTCCAGCCTTTGCTTCTCTATTCTTGCCTGTTCGATTCTCTCCTTCTCCCTGGCGATTCTCTCTCTTTCCTTCGCCATTCGTTCTCTCTCCATCCTCTCCCTCTCTGCTTTTTCTTTAGCTGCTCGTTCTCTCTCTAATCTTTCTTTCTCCTGAGTTTGTCTTGCCCTTTCCCTGGCGATGCGCTCCCTCTCCATCTTTTCCCTATCTTCATTCTCTCTTGCTGCTCGCTCCATCTTTTCCTTCTCCCTAGCTAGTCTCTCTTTTTCCAGTCTTTCCTTTTCTGCTCTCTCTTTTTCCCTGGCAATTCTTTCCCTTTCCTTAGCGATACGTTCTCGCTCTATCCTTTCTTTTTCGGCTCTTTCCTTGGCCAGTCGCTCTTTCTCTTGCCTCTCCTTTTCGTCTCTCTCTCTCTCCATCCTCTCCTTCTCCCTTGCAATTCTCTCTCTTTCCTTGGAGATGCGTTCCCTCTCCAGTCTTTCTCTTTCTGCTTTCTCTTTGGCAATTCTTTCTTTTTCTTGTCGCTCCTTCTCTCTGGCGACTCGCTCCCTTTCCTTGGTGATGCGTTCCCTCTCCAGTCTTTCTTTTTCTGCTTTCTCTTTGGCAATCCTTTCTTTCTCCAACTGTTCCTGCTCTGCCTTCTCTCTCTCCACCCTCTCCTTCTCTCTGGCTATTCTCTCTCTTTCTTTTGCGATGCGCTCACTCTCCATCCTCTCTTTTTCAGCCCTCTCTCTTTCCAGTCTTTCCTTCTCCCGTTGTTCCCTCTCCGCCTTTTCCTTGGCTGCTCTCTCTCGTTCCCGAGCCAGGCGCTCTCTCTCCATCTTTTCCTTCTCTGCCCTCTCTCGCTCCAGTCGTTCCCTCTCTTCTTTGGCCAGTCTCTCTTTTTCTGCCTTCACTCGAGCCATCCTCTCCTTCTCCGCCTTCTCCTTTTCCATCCTCTCCTTCTCCGCCTTCTCCTTTTCCATCCTCTCCTTCTCCGCC
>JAPMOB010234644.1:0-17764 GCA_029875015.1 Lepomis gibbosus | reverse complement strand
ACTATTCAACAGAGAACCATCTACTATATTTTGCTCAACATGACATGAGCAATTGAAAATGTGGAAAAAAGCTGACACTTGTACATTATCAATTGCAATGTGTACAAAAGCAATTGTTTAAAGGAATAAGAAATTGCTTTAATGTTGTGCACAAGTGACTAGATGATTTGGAATTTGTACATGTAGTATCAAGAATTGCACTTTTGATCTAAGAAATGCACCAAAGCGACTGAGAAAAACTGTAACAGCACTGCATATCACAAAGTAAGAAATTACAAAATCAGAAATGTAAGCAAGTGAAACACTCTTTAGGCTGATGTCCCTGTTCACAGATTCTTATCCACATCACAATGGAAATATTCGATCAATTACAGTAATGAGACATAAATAAAAATACAATACAATAAAAAGTCATGTATAGAAAATATGAGACAAATATGGACAATCTCTCTCTCCCTCTCTCTCTCTCTACATATATATGTCGCCCGGGTCAAGAAGGTCCGCATAAGGTGTAGGGAACCAGGGCAACTTGATGACAAATTGGCTATCATGGACTATTGCAGAAAATATGGATCTATTGCTACTATACCGGTGAGAGGGGTTATATGCAGAGACTGAGAGATTGGGTTGAAATCCTACCAGTGGCTGGAAAAGGAAAAGGCTTGTCCTAAAGGACGGCACAAGAACGGGCACTCAGTACAAGATCAATAGAGGCTGGGGTCTACCACACCACTGATAGACGTGGCAATCCCAAGTGACAGCAATATCAAGAAGAAATACCAAGGGCTGCAAGAGGATCTAGAAAAGATGTGGTGGTGCCAGTGGTAATCGGAGCACTGGGGGCTGTGACCCTCAAACTGGGAGAGTGGCTACAGCAGATACCAGGTAAAACATCAGAGGTCTCTGTCCAGAAAAGTGCAGTCCTAGGAACAGCTAAGAGACTGCGCAGAACCTTCAAACTCCCTGGCCAGGCCTTATTTTGTATACTGTTCAATGTGTATGGTATTGTGTGTATCGGGTGAATGGTCTGAGGGCTGTGTTGCTATATATTATATGCATATTGTCACGATCCTGTCTGTGTGTCTTGTTGGGGAGTTTGGGTTTTAGTTTCTTGTCTTAGGCTTGGTTCTTGTATTCTTTATTTTGGTATGTTGGGTTTTGGGGTTCTGCCTTGTCTAGTGTTTTGTAACCTGTGTGTTTCCCCAGTGATCCCTCTGCATGTCTGTCTCTGTTTTCCTCTGCTCTCTCTCTCTCTCTCTCTCTCTCTCTCTCTCTATCTCCCTGCTTGTGCCTCGTTACCCTGATTCCTGTCACCTGTGTTGCTCCCGCCCTGCTCGTTAGTCCCTGTGTATATATACCTGGTGTTTCTCTCTTGTCTTTGTCGGATCATTGTTATTGTGCTAGTGCTTTGTCTCCTGTGTACCTCCTGTGAGTGGAGTCCCTGTCTTGTCGATTTTTGGATTTGGTTATCTCTTGGACTTTGTTTTGGACTTGGTTTATCAGCCGCTCATCCTTAAGTGTGCTCGCTTTTTGTTGCCTTCGCCTTTTTGTTAAATAAACTTTTGAACTGTACCTGCAGGCTTTGTGTCCTGCGTTTGGGTCCTCAAACTCCACACATATATATTGTGATTGGTTGTTGTCTCTTCTTATTGTGTTTATACACCATGCAAAACACCATTTTGCTCTATACTTTTATACTTGTATAAACCTACACATGCATACATAAGTATTTCTACATTTTGTTCATGCACCACAGTCTGTATGAAAAAACATTTTGCTATATACTTGAATGCGAAGAACGACTATAAACTTTATTTAATTTAACTTTGATTTTGACAGTGTTTTCAGCCATTTTGCATGTAGTGACGTGCAAAATGGCAATGCAGTTAACTTATACCTAGATGTTTTGGGGGGTAAGACTATTACTACAGAGAACAGGTATAATACATTGTGATCAGCATGACATAAGTAATTGATAATGTAGGAAACAGCAGACAGTTGTACATAAATATTTGCATCAATGTGTCAAAGCATTTGCAATTTGTTCAAAAGAATGAGGAATTGCTTTTATGTTGTGCACAAGTGACGAGATGATGTGGAGGTTGAACATGCAGTTTTTTAGAATTTCAATTCTGATCTGAGAAATGTACTAAAGCGAGTGAGAAAAACTGTAAAGCACTCATACTCTCACT
This sequence comes from Lepomis gibbosus, assembly GCA_029875015.1. Lineage (NCBI taxonomy): Eukaryota > Metazoa > Chordata > Actinopteri > Centrarchiformes > Centrarchidae > Lepomis > Lepomis gibbosus. The sequence continues at coordinate 15,572 of JAPMOB010234644.1, read as the reverse complement.
GAAATGCTTCCCTCTTTCACCCTAAATATACTTTGTGCATTTGTGCAGTCATTGGTGTTTACAAGGAGATGTCCTTATATTAGCACACAGAGTAAAGTAGGTGCCAGTTGAAGGGCAGATAGGCAGAGATGACCTTGTCTTCTTATCACTTAGCTCACCGCTGCTCACTCTTCCCCTCCTGCCATCAGCATCTGGCACCCACCATTAGTCTGACCTCCTAGGTATTCTGGGCAAAATGTCATTAAGGGAAACAAGCAGCTTTTAAATGAACATAATCCCCAAGCTTAGTGTGCCAAGCTGATTGGAATCCTCAATTGCAGTGTCACATATTATTTATCTAATCAGTCAACAGTTAGACCTGTGTCTCCAGGAAAAAATGGTTGAAAGTTCTCATTTATAATTGCAGTGTATTTATGTGCAATCACAACCATTACTGTTTTTACCTGAACTGAACATTTCACTTTAACAGGATTTCGTGGAAGCAGTAGTCTATGCAATTGTTCCAACCTATGAACTGTTTTTGAAAATGTCCTTTGTACTCAATAACCCCTGGCGGCGTAATGAGGTTCATGTGATCATAGATGCACCATTTAAAACAGGAACCACAAAAGCATATTCCCATCATGTCTGCCTACACAAGATCAGCTTATCTTTCTATTTTCTAAATGATGCTGTGCGCATATAAGAAGACTTCAGTTGCCCTTTTCAGTGATGTGATTGACCTCTACTTTTCTATTTGTTTGGGCATACAGTAAAGCACAATAGCAATCAAAAGACAACCAAAGGTGCTGGATCCCTTTGCAATCTATTTCTAGGCCTTGATTATTTAATACATAATTAATATTCCACAATAATCTTCACTTTAAATGATGTTATGTTAACACCTGTGCTCTCTGCTCCCCCTCTCAGGTATCATTACTCACATTACCCATTGCCATCTTTGTGCACAGCTGTTCTTGGTTCAGTTAGTGGTTTAGCTTGCTATAAATACAGTAGAAGACTGTTCCCCCTCCTTGTTCTCCAGTACAGTATGTCACTTCACCATTCCTTCTTAGTGACATCAAAAATGTTCTTATTCCTGTGATTCTACGTGACCATTGTGACAATACCACAGTCTAATTGACCCAGCAAAATTGGGACCAGGCAGTAACCAAGGCACTCCAGGCAAAACACAATTTAGCTGCCATTGCAGTCCACTGTGTGCACTGCACTTGAACAATATTTGTGTGGAAGGAAAGCAAGAGGTAGTCTTCTGCTATTATACTAATATACATATATTATCAAGATTGACATTTTAATGATGATTTTTTTTTCATTTGAAATATGTTAAAATCATCTGTAGATTTTTGATCACACAGGAAACAAAATAAAACAAAATAATGGTGGAGAGAATACAGAGGGAGCCCAAATGATCCAATATGGGATTTTATACACAATAACTTATGGTTAACTTAGTTTATGGGGAGCTTTGCAACTGGGAGGACTCAGGTCACACAAAATAAATGTGCACAAAATTATTTATTTAGTGACATTTAGCTGGAACCCAGTGGCTGGATGGGGAAAATACTGTATCAGATAAGGAAGCAATACTGCCTCACTAGGGGCCTTCCACTGCTAGTGGTACAAAGGGAGGTACAAAGGTGAAGATTCTGGCTGTGAACAGCAGGAGCCAAGCTTTTCTTGCTGTGAACTAATTAGCTGGCTAGCAACTGAGAGCCGAGGGTCTTCCTGTTAGCATGTACTTTTCTACTCACCTACCATCAGCAGCCACAGTGAAAATGCTTTGCCTTTGCTAAATGATGTAGGTGAAGTAATGCCTATTTAAATACATTTTATTTTGTTGTCTTTTGAACATGTAAAAGTGGCAAATCAGTCACCATATCTCTCCAACAGAAAATTATTTACATGTCATATATGTTACATGGTTCTGTTGCATGGAGGAAGTTGAAAGGATGAATAATAAACAAATAATAACTGAAAAATAATTTAACTTGAGATGGTTAAAAATACCTTGAGTGATTGGTGACTCTTGGTACCAGCAACAAGTGACCAGAATAATTTACTGTTTATTAGTCTATACAGGACATGTTTTTTATATATATACAGTAGATAGATAGATAGATAGATAGATAGATAGATAGATAGATAGATAGATAGATAGATAGATAGATAGATAGATAGATAGATATGTGTTTTAACAAAATGTTCAGACATTTAGACAATAAATGTCATTCACTGTTTTTTAGACAATGTTTGTGTGGGGTGTCTTTCTAATTTTATTTGTGTGTTGTTAATGATCCATGTGATAGCTTCCTGTTTACATATCTTATCAAACCAAAAGAGCTAATTTTGTTAAAGCGGATCAGCACAAAGAGAGACACAGACACACACACAGATCAGAGTTCATTAGGAAGGCCATCATGTGTCCAACATGAAGCCCACTGTACCGGCGCAGTAAGCATGCCTGTGCATGCTGCCTATGCAATTACTTGAAAAGAACGTGCATATATGCCTTATTAGTTGAACAGTAGGAATGTCCGCACCAGCCACTGAGTGCTAACCCTCGCAACAGTTAGTGGGATTGGCAGCCCACTGAGCCAGAACGGACGATGGTCACACAGGATAGATGTAAACAAAAACAGAGAAAATGGTCAGTACTGGCCATGTGTGTGATGTGTGTGTGTGTGATGTGTGTATACATATGATGTACTGTGGCTCATCTTGCTATGAAATCCTGCTTTCCTGATTGGAGTTACAGCACCTGGAGAGATATTCTCTCATACAGGGATTAAATGTGAAATTTTAAAAAAAACTTCTAAGAAAATAAAGGTATCAAAACTTGTCCTGGGGTTACTCTAAAAATAGTTTAAAAAACTGTGTGACTTGTGTGCATTAAACCATGATGAATTGTGTGATGCAGCCCGTGAGGCACAATGTTTGGAAATCTGCTATCAGGTGCTACAGCGTTAGAAGGAGAGAATTTTTTATCAATTAGGTGTAATCGCAGTCAGCACTTGAGAACAATGCTTAGACAGAAATTTAAATTTATACAGATGTTTATTTAAACAAACTGCATCTGTCCTACTTTTTGCTGAGATTACTTCAGCCTTGAGTCCGAGTTTAATACATCTCAGATGCCTGGGCTATCGTAGTTTCATACACCAGTTCAGGTAACTGGTGGGGAGTTTATGTAATATTTGTTGACTGCCTGGAGGGTGATTCAACTGATGTTATTATTATTTGGTATTAAAGGTGTGTGTACGTGTCTTGATGTGTGTGAGGTGAAATTAAATATATCAATCCTTGCCACCTTACTCTCTTTCCTTTCTTCCCCCCTCCCTGTCCTATTTGTCACTGCGTGAAGCTATTAGAGTTACGTAAACAGTGCTGTAAAGGGCAGCAGCTCACTGACGTCTAAGGTTAAGCATTTATAAGATCACTCAGTGGTAGTCACATTTACCAACTGCATGGCACGCTGAAGTAATACAGGTTTTGGAACTGACCATTACCTCTGATACAAGTCTGCAGAATGCCTCATGGAAACAGTAAAGCACCTACGTCCAATTTTCCGAGAGTGCTTTTCACTGAGCTCCTTTGTCTACAACATACAGCTCTGACCAACTGGATATTCACCTTAAAATGACATTTACTTAAGTAAGTTAGTTACTTAAATGGTCACACACCACTTCGACAGATACAGGCAGGTAAAAATTGAAGCTTAATTTGGGGAGAAACGCTCATGTTCCCAGTTGACATTGTGTAATTAAGGATTTTTACATATTTCATATTTTTCTTAAACAGAAGGTTGCATATTAGACAAAAATAACTATAAGTAAATGAAAGTTACATAGGTTATTGAAGTTACAACCCTTTTAAATTAAGTTTCATTATGACTGGATGATTAAAAAAACAAATCATAATTTATCTAGTTGCAGCTAGTCTTTTGGTTGCCTTTATGAAATACTTAAAAGTACTCGTACTTGATCTTATGAAACTTGTCAGAAGGCTACAACTGAACCAGGAAATGTGCCATTAAACCTGCATGAAATTTTTTTTGGGTACTTGGGTGGCAACGTAACTATTGACATACTGCAATGTGGCCTTATAAAGCTGATATGGCCAACGTGTTATTAAACAGTTGCTTATTAGCACAACCAGCAAACCCGGAGCAACATTAACATTCATATGGAGTCATGTTTCTGGCCATCTGACGAATCCAAGTCCAATATTGACCGTTCTATTAGTCATTTGAGGTCTAATATAACTCTTGAGTGAAATGTATGTCTCTTTAGCCACTATGCTACAATACAGTAACTTTGCCTGTCTGCTGTTTGGTTGCAAAATTGTAAGCTGAAACACACAATAAAGCTCTGTAGAGCTGAGGGGAGGTTTGAATGCTGGTTGACAGAGTTGGGGATTAGTCTGTCCCCAGGTGTCTTTCAAGAAGCAAGCATATATATTGATCAGATTGAAATCCTTCTGTGAGGTGAGTTTAGATCTCTGTGTGTTCACTGCTCTTCAGTCCATTAGGAAAATAACCTGTTCAAAAGAATTTCAGGTCAAACAGGTCAGACCAGGAGAATCCTCTGAACCACCGTCTGTTGGGTGTATGTATGTGAGGTTATCAAGCATTGCCACATCTTTTCTGTTAACTCACAGAAAGAGGCTGGAAATCTAAAAAATACACCGCTGATAGTTCTAACAACCTGTTTTGTCTTGTTTCAATATCATTATCTCTAAAAACACTAAACACTGATGAATCAAAAACGACAATTTTCTGATTTTGTTTCACTCAGAGTGAGATGAAATTGGTACCCGACAAACTGTTTTGTGTCAGGAACATAAATAAAACTCAAAAAAAGTACTAAAAACACAGGTGTCACCGTACTAGACAGAGTGATGTTTTGATTCATATATTTACAACCTCACGTTGTACGTCATGCAGGTTGTCATGCAGGAGTCCACCATCAGGTTGCATGTCACAGATAATAACACAGTTGACAGATTGTCAGTTTATCAAAACATACAGGTGGTCGGCAAACTAACCGAGGCCAGAACTCTGATTGGCTCTGAAACCTGCAGCCTTTGTATTGGAAAGCGCAGGCTCATGCTTCATTCAACAGTTTCTCCGAAAGATGGCCCAGCCTAGCACGCAACAGCCCCATGTCTCACGCCATGTAAACACAGAATGACCACTCCTTCCAGCATGCAAGATCAGGTGGCCTCTCCTGCACCAGGAAGACTGAATTCACTAAATTTGATCTGTCCATAGACTGACTTTATCTCACTGAATGGAACTAGACAGTAGTGTTGCTGCAGAGAGAAAATAGATAGATAGTTTGAACGAATTATCCACCCATGGCGCGAAAAACATGTAACGTTTTTGAATTTTCTTTTCTTGCTTGTTCCAATAAACGCAGCTGACTAGACTTACACACCAGGCACCTCATTATGGCACAAATTGTAGCCCCACTCCCCAGTTAATTACAAGCAAACCGGGGCAGATTACGTGCACACAAAAACGGCTAATTCATTAGTGTTTTGTGATCTCGCATACTGTGAGGTCAGGGATTTTGAACAGAAGAGAAGAAAATTAAGTCTTTATGTTGGACTTAATCTTTGCCACAGTTTATCTTGTGTTCATACCAAGGGAAAAAAACATACTGTACATTTCATGTAACTAAAAAGTCGTCAGGGAGCACAAACTATTCTCAAGTCTACACAAACTTCTAAAATTCATATTTTGCAAAATCACCATCAATTACATCAGCATGTATGCATCTGATGTAATGCTGGACTTATTCTGGGACCCGCACCTGTGCTGAATCAGACAAAGTTTGTTTGTTTTTTGCCAACGCACCGGATAGAACACAGGGATGCACATCAACTACTTTGTGGTCATCTATTGTTAAAAATAGAAATTTTAATCTGCAACTAGGTATCAATCTGCCTCATAATTCACACTCTGATAGACAGGATTGTCACTGTGATACTACTGAAGAATTCCAAAAATCCTGTCTAGGAATTTTCGAGCTTTTTTTAAAAGTATGAACTGTGCCAAAAAGTGTGTCAGACTCGTGATGTATTGAGTTGTTTGTGAAGATTCTCTATCAGCTAGGTCAGCTGGACTTGGATGAAGATAACGGAAGACATTTCACCTCTCAACAGTATAGCTCAGACATCCCTTGTCGGATAACTTTTTTCATCTAATAAACAAAATAAAATAATAAATTCATAAAATGTCAAAGATTCTTTCAAACAGAAACTGTACTAAAATTAATTCAAGTTTCTCTTTCACCAAACTAACTGCCTTGTAACTCAGTGTAAAACAAACTCTGCAGAAACAAAATAATATCCCAAAGATTGGTTAGTCTTTCTTCCGTTCCAACAATCACCAACACTGGTTTAGTCAAAATAAACCCTTGATTTACAAAGTTAGATATGAAAATATTCTGACTCTGTGTGCTGTCGCTGCCTCTCTGATATGTCCTGTGATCTGTGAGTCCTGGTTAGGGCCTTTGTAAATCATTTCGGTACTGCATTCCCTGTCGTCAAAATGGCCTCCGTCGATGCTGTAGGCTGTGTTTGGTCCTGGTTCACTCCGTGGTCTGCTTGCCAGGCTCAGGTTCTGATCCCCAATCCAGACTTCTCAGCTAAAAGGACTGCTAAGTTAGCTGCAGTTATGACTTGATATGCGATAGGCTGCTTCCTATTTATTCGGAGTATGAATTTGACAGTGGAGAGTTCTTACACATTACTTCTTTAAGGTTTTACAGCTAAACTCTGTGATCGGCACATGGGATAAGAAGAGAGGAGAAATATTCCAATGAACAATAGAAAGTCATAATACTAAGTATGAGGACATTTCCTCCTGATACCAAATAATAATAGGCTAATTTAATGAATTTCACTCTTCAATCACATCACAATGAAACTATGACATGTTACATAAATAGCCAGCATAAAATTTAGAAAAACATGAGCCCAAAGTGGCATGGACTAAATTACACCAAAAAGGTGGACTATGCGTAATTATTTTACTGTAACATGTTGCACAATAACATTTATATTTAATGCAGCACTCCTGGCACTTTTATGCACACATAAAAGAGATATAAATATTATTAATATTAATATTAGTAATTTGTGGCAGTCCTTTGGTACCAGTCTTAAAAAATTTCAATAAGTTTTTCAAGCCACCAGATGTCACTGTGTTTGCTGAGTTTGAAGCCCAGAAGCTTCAAATCTTTTCTGGCACAATTAGAAAGAAAGCTGAAGCTTCATAAAGCTTCATTGGCCCATCAGTATCCCAGCAGAAACGAGGTTCCAAACTGAAGCAGTTGTTGATAACTTGCAGCACCTAAGAAGAGTAAGAAGTCAGCAGTCAATGGCGGCATAGAACAGAGCAATCAATAAAATAGTTAGTGCAACTATAAGAGGTCCTTGAGCATACAGTCATATATGTGCACAAAAACATTAGGCTGATGGGTCCACTAGTATGTAAGATTATCTGCGGACCCATACACACATGCACACACAACCAAACGCATGATCCCCACCAGGCTTACACATAGTGGAGATAAATATCCTCTCTTCGGAAAAACTACTTAAGACTGCTTCTCCACAGTCTGCCTCAGCTGTGTCCTCAGCCTTTATTATATTTTCACTGACAAAAATAAGTAGACAATCCAAGGTCTTTTTTTTTACAGGATTGGTACCTTATCAATAAAACTGCTTTGCTGTGCCTGTGCTGAAAATGGACACAACATCAAAGATGTAGATTTATGGTTGAATCACTTCACCAGATCCATTGCATCTTTTCCCCCCAGTCTTTTCTGTCCTCTTTACTAATTGATGAAGGCAAACATGGCTGAAAAGGAAATGAGGCTAATGTGTATGATTGGCCATGGCCTCTGCGGGTTGCAGCTGGTGTGTTTACTCTGCTTGAGGGTCACGTTGCCAGGACAGTGCATGTGTCGAGGCCCAGCTATGTAACAGAGAGTATCTTTTTGACACAGAGAGGCTGCAGGTTGGGACCCATACGCGGTTCAAGACTAAAGACAAGAGTCAAGAAGCCCACATCAAACAAAGAGATCATACTTTACTGTGTGTTTGTGTTTTCTGGGACTGAGCATCCAGGGTCTGTGTATATGTCATTGAGGTTCAAGAGAATTCAAAGTGAAAATGTTGATGTTTCTCTTGCCATGACCAACCAAATACAGAAACTCTGCAGGCTACATTCTTGCCATGACCTGTTCTATGTCAGCTGATGAATAATTTGTCAAAGATCCAAGGTTCTAATGTTCTAATCTAAATAACATGCTTTTATACTATTTTTTTCCTCAGATATTTCTAAATATACTATTCATTGTATAACCTCTCTGGATATATGCTAGATAACAGGACATGCTCAAATCTGCACTTAATCAATACATAAAGAAAACCCCTCAAGTATCATATTAAGGGTTTGTAAGAGATAAATAAGATGTGCTTCTCTAGAGATGAGAACATGATATTCCCTCCATTGTGCTTTTGTCCAGGCCAGTGTTATGGCAGTGCCTTGCTGAATAAACCATCAGCACGTGTCCTGTTATACACATCGCTGGGAACACACTGGCTTAATTACAGACCAATAGTCAAAGGTGTAGCATTGGTCCACTCCACCTAGGTTGCACAAACCCATCGCTCAAGCCTTGAACAACCAGGCTTAAGTACACCTATCTGATTTCATACACAGTGCCCCACAGAGGGCGAAAAAAGGTCATCAGTGTTGGCAAGTTTTAGGTTTCACATGACATTTTTCATAGACCTTTTGTAGATACCGTGTGAAATATGATCATTTTTTTGTCTTACTTCACCTTTATCCAATGATGATGCATGCATGTACATCTTGACACACTGACAGCAATCGAGTACCAACTGCTGTCAAAATGGCCATTAAATAGCGCAGGGAAGAGAATGATCTCAGGACTCTTAAAAGGAGGTGCAGATAATGCATCGCATTAACAGTTAAATCAGTGTTACACATTATTACAGTGAGCATGCTAATATGAAAAGATGGGTTTTAACAGACAGGTTTTGAATTTTGTAATAAAGTCCAGTATACAGATGTGGGGGGTTCCAGAGTTTGGGTGCAATGTAGGAGAAGGACCTAGCACCAATTGTGCTGATGGCTGGTTGTGCCAGAAGACTTGTTGTGGAAGACCACAGGGAGCGAGATGGAGTGTAAGTGTGTCTGAGGTCAGTGAGATAAGCAGGGCAGATATTATCTCTTTATGTTAGTAACTATACTTTGTACACATTAAAACAAAGCACAGGACTGATACAACAACAGCAAGTGCAGGAAGTAATATGAAAGTCATCGCTTATCAAATAACAAGGTCCAACTTACAAAAATAATTAATTAAGAAAAAGAGATTGTACTAGATGCAGACATTGACAGCTGGCAGCGTGAGTACCTTTTGCTTTTACAAGACCTTTTACTCCTTCTACACTGATTCACAGGTGAGAAGATAAATGGAAGGTGATAATTGGTTAAGGTGGAAAAGTGGATAAGCAGAGTTTCAGTCACAAACAGCGAGCTCTATCTTTAGACTATCTGTGGGGTACTTTAATTAACTCACATGAGAAAGTCAATACAAATTGGATTGGATGGTTTCCAGGCACCAGTTACGCCTAGATGTTCAGTTGTAGGTTTTGTTTTTGGTTTTTTGTCATTGTGACATTTGTGCAGTGTTTCTTACATTCACAGTGATCTGACATTTTGCGTGTACAAGCTTTTATTTTTTAGAAGGTAGATAAATCCATTAAGTATCTCCTTGAACCCTAAACATGTTAAAGCATCTGAACAATAGCACTGTCACAAGCTTTTGGTATTGTTTTAACTTTTTAGATCGGAAAACTCCTGTTCAAATTCACACCTTTTTATTCATCTTAACTGGATATTGTTTTCATTCTTCTAGCATGTGACAGTTGTCAAAGGAAAATGTGATGTACTTGCCTGTTCTATGAGACTCTCAGTGGTCCTACTGATGAGGACTGTTCCCTATGGTATAATAATCACCTGTATAGTACCCTTAAAAAAATTAAGCTGAGAAAAAAATACAAACAGTGGAAAAAATTGAGACTAATGCACAAGAGCAAGAAAGAAAGAAAGAAATACTAAAACCAATAAATTAGATTAAACCCCAAAATGGATTAGACAATCACAAATAAAATAAATTCCAGTGGCCTATAAAAAATTTTCAGAATCAGAATCAAAAATACTTTACTGATCCCAGAGGGGAAATTCCTTGGCCCCAATTGCTCAGCTAGCATGTCAAGATACTAAGGAACAGAAATAATGATAACGTAGGAAACATACAATAGCCTGTACAAATAAGAATTACAGCAAACAACATTGTAATGATAAATAGTAGTTATTATTTAATAGTAAAAGTAATAATATATACAAAAATAAGGCCTGTAGATATGCACAGGATTGCACAGTATTAACAGAAATGGCATCATGAATAGCAATAGCCTAGTAAATTAATTACAAATAGTTACAATGAGTACAGTCGATGTGGATGGGTACAGCCCTAAAAACAGCAGTAACGGGACACTTTCAGTTAAAGCTCAGGGTCTTAATAGGCTGACACGTAAAGCCGTGCATTTTGGAAAAACATTCTGGGAGTATGAACATTTTACGTGTTAAAGCACACTTTCCCCCCTTTAACGTGGCTTTTGTGTTCGTGGGTACCGCTGCTCCACCTCCGTTCTCCCTGCCTCACATATTCCTGCTGCTTTCTCCTGAGGGAAAGTCTCTCAACTAATTACTGGTGATTGAGGAAACAGATGAAGCCGATGTTCGCCAGCAATTTGACTGTCTTAAGGTCCCTGCACCTCTACAGACTATATATATGTTACTATATAGTTTATTATAAGGCACACACTACTAGCAATTGGCATTCGATGCCTGTCATTTTAATCCTTTTTAAAAGAAACATTTTCGCAGTTTAGCTGTGGAAATTACGCGCGAAAATATGCCAAAATGTTTTAACAATTATTACTTTACATGAAAACAAGCCCATCGCTTTCCCGTTTTCTGTCCATGAGGGGTTGACAGGGCTGACGCACAAAAACAGCCATAGTAACAATATAATTTCGGGTCTTGCTCCAGCTCCCTAAACTGGAGCGTGACGCATGACGCATTGGGGAGGCGCGGCGAACTACCCCTATATATTTCCAGCCTGCTCTCCTCTGGCTTCAGAGAGAGAGTGAGAGCAAGGTTAAGAGCCCTCACATCGGTGAAAGGATTTAAAGCCATATCTTGCTACAGAGCCAACGATCCGCTGCTGCAAGTATGATTAAGAAAATGTCACCGTCCGAGAATGACTTCGACATACCGGCCAAGAATTGCCACCGGATGGTGATTCTGGGCTCCACTAAAGTTGGGAAGACAGCCATCATCTCTCGGTTTCTGAACGAGAGGTTTGATGATCAGTACACACCCACTATTGAGGACTTTCACAGGAAATTGTACAGCATCAGGGGAGACGTTTATCAACTGGATATTTTGGACACATCTGGAAATCATCCCTTCCCTGCAATGAGGAGGCTTTCGATTCTTACCGGTGAGTTTAGCTTTAAAACTACTTCAAGCCACAGCATGCTGTTGTTTATAGAGTTCACTACTGTTAAAATGTTATTATTTTGTATTGAACCTGTGCTCTCTTGTGTTTTCAGGTGATGTGTTCATCTTGGTATTTAGCCTGGATAACAGAGACTCCTTCCAGGAGGTGCAGCGCCTGAAGCGCCAGATTTATGAGACCAAGTCCTGCTTGCGAAACAAAACCAAGGAGAACGTCGACGTCCCGCTGGTCATCTGTGGCAACAAGTGCGACAGGGACTTTTACCGCGAGGTGCAGGAGGACGAGATCGAGCAGCTGGTTGGTGGAGACGAGCACTGCGCTTACTTTGAAATCTCAGCAAAGAAGAACACCAACGTAGACCAAATGTTCCAGACTCTCTTCACCATGGCCAAGCTGCCTAACGAAATGAGCCCCGACCGGCACTGCAAAGTTTCCCTGCAGTACTGCGAGGTTCTTCACAGAAAGTCTTTTAGAAACAAGAAGTGCAAAGATGGGAACGCATATGGGATTGTGGCGCCGTTTGCACGGAGACCCAGCGTGCACAGTGACTTGATGTACATAAAGGAGAAAGCTGTAGGAGGCAGCCAGACCAAAGAGAAAAGCTGCGTCATATGCTGACATGTTCTTTGCCTGTTTGTGTGCAAAAGACTTTCTGTGAGACTTTCCAGAGCTGAAGCGGAGGCCAGCTGTTCTGCATACAGGGCACATAAGTCCAAATAGACTTCAGCCTCTGAGGCGACAGTGACACACTGTGATTCAAATCTCTGCTGAGAAACACGGGGCAAGTGGTTCTGCTCATAGGCCTAACCCCCATGTAGTGATGCAGTAGATGCTCTGAAAATGCTGTAAAATCTGCCTCTACATTAGTTTGCTGAGAAAGGCACTGGAGAAATGAATGTTTACATTTAGCTATTTTTTGATGGAACTTGAATGTTTGTTGCATTATGAACAAATTTGAATCTGAATGTGTATTTATTATGTCCACGTCAACTTTCGAAAAAAGAGAAAATAAAACCACTTGTTACTTTCACACTTTGTCTTCCTCTGCTCTTTCAAGCAAAGCCCAACGAAGTTAAACACTGCACACAGTTATGCACATTTCATACTGGAAAATACATCATAGCTCATCCTGTCACTTCATACACTGGAAGATAAACATTGTTAAAACTGCAGAATACTGAACTGAGGGTCCATTAGAATGTCACACTCTCCACACTGTTTCACAATTTAAATGTGGATACACACATTCCACTACAGCACCACCGGACCTTGAATCACCCTAAATCCCCTCAAGTCTAAAACTATCAAACAAAAGGAATGAGAATTTCTTTGGACTCAGTCAGCGTGCTCTAATCTTTGTTTTTCCTTTGGATAAAGGATCACTTGCATACTGATAGTTTAATTGTGTCAAAAAGATGTTTAAATTATGATGAAGGCCACTTGCTTAAATACAGGCCTGCAAATAACAACCACCAAAAAAATCTGTTTTACTGTCATAAAGTAAAGAAGTAATAACATATTCACATTTAAGAAGCTGGAATCAGAATTTCAAATATTTTTTTCTTAAATGTCTCAAACCTATAAAATTATCATAATAGTTGCCGATTAATTTAATAGGTGACAAATAATTGATAAATCGTTGAGGGTCTACTTAAAAAAATGTGTAGCAGGCTCAATAAAAAATGCGTTAGTCTAATTAGTTCTTAATCAATGCCTTTAATTGCAAAATATGAACATAAAAATATAAGAAAATTATACACTACTTTTAAGATAAATGCTACATAAACAACTTTGTATTCTCGCAATGCTAAAAAATGACAAAAGCAGGACTGACGTTCAAAGATAGCTTGCAATGCGATGCAATTGAGGAAAAACAAGTCTTTGTTCATTCAAACGTCCATCCCGTCTATCAATCTGCTCCATGGGCGAGGATGAAAACAACAATTCCCTCCTGCACTTCGACTGTTTCTGAACTTCTTCCGGTCATTGCAGTAACCCACTCTTCACTTTCACGATGCTTTTGGCACGTCAAACATGCATAGACTTTTGTATTTCTGCAGCAGCTGGTTCTTGGTGCGGACCTGCTCCCGCAGCGTGTCTAGCTGCTGCTGCTGCTCCAGCGGACTGCTGTCTATACCGGGCATGTTGGAAATCTGCTCCCGAGCCTCCTGGATCTTTGCCTTCAGCTTGGCCAGTTCTTGGTGGACATCCTGACTGTCCTTGTCCATGCTTAAAGAAAATGACGTGAAGAAGGGAAAACGTTTGTTATTTTGACCATTGATGTTTTCTTGTCAACCTAGCTGTAACTAACCGATAGCTAACGTTAGCATTAGCTATCAACAAGCGTAACGTTAGCATCCCCACCAAAACTGTTTACGACACGAGGTTTTCACAGCGTCATGAATAAACACATAACATACACGGACGTGCTGACAGTCTTACCATTTGATAATATCATGAACTAAAGGCAGCAAAGAGCAATCGTCGCTCTCTTTCTCTAGAGTTGGTTGAGCCTGTACCGCCATCACGCTTCTTGCTTTGCGGCGCAGACAGTTTACGTCTGGCGTCATGTGATGACGTCACCCCCTAAAAACAACTTAGGAATTTGTTGACCACACTGAAAAAAGTGAATTATCACCTCCAAAACAGCAAAGTGGGACTACGTTTTCATTTTGGCACACATCGTTTGTAAACTTTGTCTGGCACTGCTTCAAACATGCTACATGTTGAAAAAACGAATGGTTCTTATAAGCTGTAAATTATGACACAGCCTTATAACTATTTTAATTATTATTTGGGTGCTTTGATAGTCAGAAATTAATGTGCTGATCCCAGCAGGTTCTCCGACAAAGTTAAACAAAGAGGATTTCATTCTTACACTATATTTCACAACAAAAATGTGGTTTAAAAAGTGGAAGGATGGCAATATATTGCCTCTAGTTTCCCCAGGTGGGAAGTAACGAGTTACATTTACTCCGTTACATGTATGCCTACTCAAGTAACTTTTTTTGAGTTAATTGTACTTGTCAGAGTAGTTTTAATGCATCATATTCTTAGTCTTACTTGAGTAGATTTGAGTAGAGTAAATCATTACTTTTACTTTACTTTACTTAAGTTGGATACATCATCATGTTTCTTTTAATTATTTATTATTTTATGCACTGGTGATCTGTTAAGCGGTAGTTGATCAGCTGGTCCCAAGTCTGCTAGTTCCTTGTAATCCTACTGCAAGCACACATCCACTATAGTGCTAGCAGTAAATGTACAGTCTATGATAATTACAGATGAATATTTAGTGCACAGTGCAACGGGCTCCTGTTGTGAAGTCAGTACATCCGAGAGCCATGTTGACAGAGAGCAGTGTCTGTTCAGTTAATGCTAACATGCTTTTAATAAATAGCTACACACTGTCACTGTCATGCTTCAAAAATACTCCTGATTTCTGCCATGATGTAAATAGTGCACGAGCACTGTGCATTTACTTCTCATGCTCATTGGTGTAGCCTGAGAAAAGAGACCAAATTGTGCAGAGACAAAAAGAAAAAAAGAAAAACACTGGTCTTTTTCCCCAAGTCTTGTATTTTATGTCGCCGTGACTGAGAAAACGTTTGAACCATAAGTGATCTTCCTTAGGTAAAAGTGAAGAATGGAACTCACCTGTATTTTAGGCATCACAGCATCATTCCTGATTTGACTTTTTCCCAAATCATTATTTAAGGGAGACAGCAAGAAAATAATATATGTATTTAAATAATCTTTACTTATTGGCATACTTAACAGACTATAATATTAAAGTGGTATTATATTAGAGTGGTATTATGCTTTTTGGCTTTTCCCCTCTCCTTTATTGAGTTACATCTCTTTTTTGTGCATGTAACAGGTTTGCAAAGTGAAAAAGCCCAAAGTCCAGCCCAAAGGGAGTTCCCATCTCTCACAGAA
>JAPMOB010234639.1:0-87043 GCA_029875015.1 Lepomis gibbosus | reverse complement strand
TTAGCTCTTGTCTCTTTAAGGCCCCCCACTTTCTTCTGATTGGCCAGCTTACCAGAAGTCTCCTGAGGGGCAGAACCAGTGTTGCCAGATTGGGTGGGTTTCCGCCCAATTGGGCTGTTTTGATTTTATTTGGGCAGGTCAAAATTTGTTTGGGCGGGTGGACAAAATTTGGGCTTGTTTGGGATCAGTTTGGCGGTTTTTAACAGTAGGACTTTATAGGTAATTTGGAACAAAACCAATTAAATCATCACTATGAGCAACGGCCACTTCAAAGTCACGTTGCTCACGGTACCAGACAGCTCCGCAAAGTCCCGTTCAGATGTCTTCTTCAGCAGTCTGTTCAAGTGACAGCTGACAGCCTGTTCTGCATCTAAAGGAAAATGTTCTTGACTGACAGATCGTGTTCCTTCATCGTTTTGACGCTATGGTTACACACACATAGTATGCAAACTATACCATGGCTTTCTTACCGCTGAATCATTATTAGCTGCAAGCATGTAGGCCTAGGCTGACTGTGACAATATCACGCATGATTGTCTTATTATTATAATTAGGCTATACAAATATAATTAATAATATTATCATAGTAGCCATTTTGCTACAATTAGGCTTCACACAACAGGTGTTTGCGACTTGTCCTTTCTTTTCTCCGTGAGAGGGAAAATTTTGAAAAGTTGCGTGGCGCTGCAGAGAGCCCCCAGCTGCAGCCAGACGAACGATTGCGAACCGTTGACAGCGTGTCGGCCGTACCAGCGACACAACCCGTACACCAGAGACAGAGTGGAGCGGACAGGGCCAAGAGATCGCGGAGCGGCCGGCCCAGTGATTGTTCTCTCTGGCTGAATGAAGTCTGACGCTCCCGAATTTACGCATGAATGGATAAAGAAATATATTAATGGCAAAGCATGCTTTGCCATTAATATGGCTCCCTGTAGTTCGTACCCTGCACACACACACCAGTCCAGCAGGTGGCGCTAATGCACCTAAAACGGTTTATTTATGTATGCCTATCATAGACTGTATATAAAAGATGCCTAGGCGTCGGCTGCTGGAGCGTATTTCTTGTATGTAAATCATGTAGGCTATGTAAATGTCATGTAGGTAAGGACACGTGGAAGTTAAATTACTGAAATAAATACTGATAGCATATTTTGTGCGTTTTGGCGGTTTTTGAACAGTTTTTGGGCGGGAATTCATGAACAGGATCTGGCAACACTGGGCAGAACCTAGCTGGCACAGGGCTTACGTGAAGTTTAGGTCTGACTAGGTCTTACAGACAAAAGTACAAAAACACAGCTTTATTCACTGATTTTGGTAAAACTGGTAAAATAGTCATACAATGGCATCATGGCTCTGGCTAAATCTTCACCTGTCCACTGCAGAGGCACTATGCACCTGGAGGAGTAAGTAGTATAAAATGGCTAATGTCTGCCTACAGATTGTTTAGAGTAGGCCTATTTGACACTTCAACAGCTTATTAATATTCAACCATCCAACTGATTCACAAATAAAACCGTTTTCTGTCTTGTTTAAATTTTGATTAGGGCCAATATTAGTATATTCATTATAATTTAAGAATATAGTATCCTGTATAGCCTACCAGTAGCATGATACCTATTCCAGTTAGAGTAGTTTCATAATGGTACATTGTTGTCATTCAATAAATCCTTGTGCAAGAAAAATGCACTAAAGGTGGTTAGTCTCTAATTTGTTAATGCTAAGTGAACTTGTCAATAATCATACACATTCATGCAGAATGAGTTCAACATTTTGAAAGTTTGCTATGTTTGCTGTGTTTGCTATGGAGCCAAATTCAAACAGCATGTTTCCACACACATTTACTGAAAGACTGAGCAGGAGAAAAAACAAAGGATGGATTTTGTTCATAGTTTGGAGGTCTTTAAATTCACCAGAGACACATATATAGGTTGAAAAGACATGAAAAAGTGGCCTTATAGAATGGCAGCGTACTGTAGCCAAACAGAAGGCCTTTTACAACCACAACCGTGGTGATACTGTCCATAGATGCTTTATCATTTTGTCATTGCTGTGGATTTTGGTATTGAACAGCTGTCAGCACAGACAAATGAGATGTTGTTTCTCCTTTGATGTACAGTATTGTTTATGGACACCTAATGAGTGGAGTCCTGAGTGGAATAAATAATGTATATTCTTTGATAATTTCATGTATTATTTCCATATATACACACTGATTATTGTCCCTAGTTTTCCAGTTACTTGTATTTAAAGTTGCGGAGAACATCTTTTTACTTTTCACAAAGAAAGCAAGTTATTCAATATAAAATAAAAAATGTATTATTTATTACTCATGATTGAAAAGCTTCAGTATAAATTGCTACAGAAAGCCCCAATGATGACGAATGCCTTGTTCCAGCTAAAATTAATTTAGTGATTAAATGAATTGTTTTCTTCTGTCAAACTGAATTTTGTTAATTTTATCTATATTTCACCCACTCTATTCAGGGCAGAGACTGTTTCTTAAGTTAATTTATATTCCTTGAATGTATACAGTAGTGGATAAAAGTCAGGGCTGGCTATAAATCACAGTGTGCTTTTTGTAAATTTTGAATAGGCTACATTTTACACCTTCGCTTCCTACAATAAAGTAAAGTAAGTATTAAATGAGCGTAACAGTCGAGGAATTACTTTTCCCCCTATTTGTCATTGTCGACTTGCCAGTCCTAATAGACTTGGAAAGATTGCCATGTCAAATGACTCAGCAAGTTGGCTCCTGCTGAGGTAAAGTGTAAGTGTGTATTAGAGTGAGGAGAATGTGCACCCAAAGAAAGAAAGAAAAAAAAATCAATCAGCTGTTGATGCAGAGCCTTTTACTCAGGTGCACTCAGTCTGTCGAGAAGCTACTGTAGCTAGAGGCAGTCATTGATCACACTCAGCAATCACTGATCACACTCAGCAATCACTGATTGGAAATGAAAAATTAGGGTCTAACAATAAATTTGGACAACACAGACAGACCTCAAATGTGACTTTGTAATAGTGAGTGGGAAAGGAAGTTGAGATCCATAATGAAGTTGGCAAAGGAATTGTTTTTTGTTTAACTCCTACACATTATATGCAACTTTTTTTCTTTGCAAAATATGTTTGTGAGAAACACCCAGGTTGTTCTTCATTATATCAGGCAATATCGTAACTTTGAGAATATGTACAGAATATTTACTGCCAATATTTTTCAGCTGGGTATTCCACCAGTATCTGCGTGTCCCAAGTTAAATATGGTTAAAGCCGATATGATCAAGCTATTTTGGAGAAATGATAGGGCAAACAACAACACAGCAACTAATGTAACTAATGTTAGCCAAGTTGTGGGTTAGCACTCTGTCAGTACAGTTGCTGCTGCAAAGCTAACATGCAGAGAGGACAAGATGGTTTCTGCGCCAGGACCCCAGCTCCAAATAGCAACTCTCCTGCTACTATCGCTGACTTCACAATAACAGCAAATCATGGCAAACTAGAAGATAAGCTGAATGTTCATAGAAAAGTCATTTGACACTACCTGACAACAAATCATGGCTGGAATATTGTGTTTTCCATTTATAAAGCCAGGACTGTGTACACACACCAGATTTTTTTCAGCACACACACACACAGAACGGACAACTAGCAGGTCTTGAAGAGATATTTGCTGAATTAACAAACAGATGTCTTTTGGATTAGAGTTGCTTACTTCACCTTTAACAATGGATCAAATTACTACATGTGTGAGAGGGGTCACTCTTATTGACAAACCTACAGATATTATAACCAACACTACAGTTCCACAAAGTTTTACAGTACATAGTGTTTAAAGGTGCAATTTGTAACAAAGGTCAGAATCTTAAATTAAAACATTAAAAAATTAAACTAATATTATCAACAGACTGTGAAGTAGTAACAGTTCAAACATTAATTTAAAGACGTCTATGTTTTGCGTTGCAGAGATATCTACTGAAGTTAGCATGCTAACCAGCTAGCCTCGTAATACTACTTTGTACTTCAAGAGTCAATAGTCCAATAGTGCTAGCTAAGGCCTCACCGTATAGTTTCAGCTGGGAGAAGTGTGCGAGCAGCAAGGTTGCTACTATTAACAAGCTGTTTTAGCTTTACAGGTCTAATAAATAAACTAAATAAACTCACCAAATGTCAAATACGGAAATATTCTTACAAGTATTTTCCTTATCAAACAGGAAAAATACAACCTTACGCCTTAGAATTCAAGTTTCTGTTTATCACCGAAGTAATCGCCTGTTAAATCATCGTAAAACACACTTGACAGAAACAAAATAAAACTCATCATCTTGGTTAGTCTTTCCCAACCCAATCACAAATTCTGGGTTGGTTGAAATAATTTCTTAAGAGCTGACAAAATATCCTGGCTATATACACTGTCACTGCATCTCTGATGCCGAAGCTCCCTCTCACTCCTCTCCCACTTGATGCCTCTCCTCCTGTACGTGCCTTAACCTGCCTACCTGGCAGATGTGTAAAGAGGCTAACAAGTTTATGAAATTAAAAACTGATAATATGCCTATGTTTACAGATTGCTTCTGCTGCTCCCAAAGAAAGATGATCGTGGCTGAAGACTAAAATTGACAGGGGGAGACAAGACCTGACCTTGAGCCACCAGTCATTATTTCCCTGAAATGTGGGGGGCTTATTCCATTTTAGTCTTATTATTCACATTACAAATCCAGGTAGCATAAAATGAACACAGTGAAGCTTTATTGTCTACCTTGCATGGATGTCCATGCCCATCTGTCCTCTATTTCAGTTTTTCAAACAGACTGTTTACATTGCAGTAATTTCCATCACTGTGACTTTACAGTATCTGTAAACACAACGTGAAAGCACATTGTCTTATTTCTTTCTTCTATTTGTCCTAAACACACATTTGAAAAACTGGCTGATGCTCAGAACAACAGAAGAATATTTCACGTGATCCACAGATGTACAGAAGGACGACTACCACACTAACAGATGATGACTGACTGCTGTCAAGGTTAGAAGGTAGATAATTTATCGTCATAGATCTCCTCAGACATGAAGGTCACAGGGCTTCACTACTGGCACCGTGTTCTTTGAAAATCTTGGGCACCCATGAACAAAAAAGGCAAGACCATGCAAACATGCATGCATACTTACACACAAGCCATCTTCATTATCTTTATCTTAGGTCGGCACTAAGAGAGGCTCAAATATTCTGACATTTTCTAATTTCTATCACTGTTTTCTTAAGTATTAAATTTGTGTTCTGGGAATTTTTTCATCTTTTTTATGATGTACCCAAGAAGACAAAAATTAGGTAAGCATCTACTGTGGTCGTAACCATTTCTGGCACTGTTCTAAATTGCAGTGACAGTTTGGTTTTCAGTCATGGCCCTTGGGAGAAGAATAATAAGTGTTAGTTGGGGGGTCTGCAGAAGTGACTCAAGGCTAAGGCCTGTCCTTGAGGCTAAGCCGCGCTCTTCTGTACATGTCAGGCATTACTGGGTTGTTTATATGAAGACAGATCGTGGGACCTATTTTTCAATGGAATGCTTTGCCCTATTTCAGCCATGTACTGTATGTAAAAAGAAGGTATTTTATGATGCAAGCTTTTTGTTTTCTAGACTGTACCATCTGCATAAAAATAGGAAATAAATAAAGCAGAAATTAATCTTACAAAGACATCCTGTTATGAATATATTCCATCACGAAAAATCACAAAAACAGTGGATCTTCCTCCCTAGTGGTGTTCAAGTTAATAGGATTGTTTATCTGTTTATATTCAGCATATGAATTGTCCCATATCCTGTGATTGTATTTGACAGACTTCAGGAAACTTCCTGTCAAGTTGATGATATATTTCTATCCCGCTGGCAAGGTTATAGGTGCTCCGGTGTCTGTGTATTAAATTACATATTGGGTGATGCTGCTGAAAAGGTAGTTGGGAATACAGATGACTCCTCTCTCTGTCAACCTGGGCCTGTGATTAATACTGACTAGACGTGCCTGGCTATTGAGGATACTGTGTTGGACACTATTTCATCTGTTAAGTAAATGATAGATTAGGAGCTGGCTAGTGTTAGCTGCCGTCACTCAGTGGCCTTGAGAGCACATTGATGTGAGTCATACATACCAAATACCTGTTTCTTAAGTAAAGAGAAGGAAAACAAATCATGTGATCAAAGGTAAGATTAATGGATTTCTAGCTATCATAAAAAAGTCACAGTGGTTTGCATGAATCTACCTCTCTCTCTACAATATATATCTATGATAGTGATACAGAATCAGGATACAGACTCATTGATTGTTCTGTAATATATGACTCCTCTGGTTAAGCCATTGATTACTGTCTCAGCAGAAACAAGGTTGCAGGGATAAAATATGCGATCATCAACATATTAATTATACTTCATCCCAAATGGCCCTCCTCCTATTGAAGCAGTAAGTCACATCACAGCCACAGGGCATTACACAATGTCACACTGGTGATCAATAACAGCAAACAACTGCTTCAGGGGTGACTAATATTGAGCCAAATAAGTGTGATCAAGAGGAATTTTGTTCCATTTGTGAGGAAATTCTTGTTGCAGAATTACTGTTTTTGTCACACAGAAGTGAAAATTTACTTTCTCTAATACTCATTTTCCTCCTAACAACAATTCTTTATTGGAAGTGACACGTTATCAGAAGTGTCCCTAATCCACTGCTACTAAATAGCATTGACAGCACTGCTTAAATTTATGTCGTAATTGCATCACAGAAGAATAAACGTCATTGTTTGGCAAGGTTGAGCGGGTGAAGTATTAAGCGACTAAATTTCCCCTTGGTGATTTTCATTCCCCTTGTCAGCATTGCAGACAGCTAAGCATCTACCATACCTACAGCAAACTGCAAACAGCAGCAATTTTTTAAACAGCCTTTAGACGGGAGCTGTTTTGATGTGGCGTGTTGCTGTGACACCAGTCACCCCACTCACTGGCTGTGATGTCGCCCTGATGAAACGCCTGCTGGTCAATATCGACAGCCTCTCACGTCCATTTTGAAAAGACCCAATTACCTCTAATTGTAATCACAGCTGTCTGCATGTCAGCGGGAAGCAGAAGAAGAAACGAGTGGCTGGCAACAGAAATTTTTCCAATTTAACAGTGACCCGAGACGCAATGTTAAAGTGATGAAGATTACAAACAGGGTGGATGAATTATTCAGATCAAGAGTAATCCTGGCCTTAGGTGAAGGGTGGACTACACATCAATCATGTGTCTGCCCAGTGCTGAAAAATGTGTTTAGGCCTAGATTCAAGATGTCAGAGATAGCTGTTGGTTGGTGGTGTTTATGGCAAGTAGCCACATATAAAATATTTGGGGTTGGGAGGGAGGAATAATTGACATGTCACCCATGAGATAGTGCCTCATCCGCCTTCTCCCCTCTGAAGTTAAGAGATTTATGATGCTGTGATTCACAGACATTTACAGGTCTGCCATCATGGACTTGTTTAGCAGGAGATAGCCTCTCTCTCAAGGCTTTGCAGTCCAGAGAGAATAAAAAATATTTGACATTGCTCTGCACACGTGATGGCAAAGAACATGCTCTGGTGTCCTTGAGAGGATGGCATGCACAAACAGAAGCTGCAATGTGTTTCAGAAGTAGCTAACTTTCTCATGTCCACCTATTAATTTTTTACAATGCCATTTCAGGTCATCTCGGTAACGCTAATAAGACAAAAGTCAAGTTGATGGCAAACTTTGGGTTCATTACAACAAGAAGTCAAACACTCCCTGTGTCCTTTGACCTCTTGTGTTCTGTCACTAGCAAAGGTGTCCTCTCTGTTTACAACAGTGCAGTGTTTTAATTTGATGAGTAGTTTTTGGCAAGTAAACATCCACTGACATTCTGTCCTTGTTTAAAATGCAAAAGTTATTGATTAACAGTACAAGATGTATGTGTGCAGACTAGCATCCTGTGCTCTGTTTAAAGTGAGAAGACCATTTGATGAAAGCTATTATAACCTTCATGCCCGACAAATACGGCATTCAGAATAATGGCTAAACTCTTCAGTGTGGACTGCACCCATAAAAATCAATTGGGAAGTGTAATTTGGCCATATGACTGGAAAAATGTCCTTTTTAATAGCTCTGAATATTACAAGCGAGAGAGAACAGACATCACAGTTGTAAACTGTGTCTATTTCAGACAAATTACTTTAAATTACTGATAATTCATAGAAGATTTGAATGAATACCTTATTCTCATTCAGGATAAAGTCAAATTGACTGTAGGTCATTTGTGCTAGTCAAATAAAAGTAGACAATATTATGCCTCTATACTCCACTTGTCATTCAGACACAGGATTTAAAGGATACTTATTATGCTTTTCCATATTTTATGACTTATCTACAAGGTTACATTGTTGGATGTTCATGTTAAACATGGACAAAACTTCAAATAATGAGGTGAAAGTATGCATTTTTAAAAAAAATCCCTGCAAACCAAAACCTCAGATTTCCTCCTGTTCTAAATGCTGTTTTCAACAGCTTTTTCTACGATTGGCTCCGTTCGACGTCACACAGAGCTACACGTAGCTGGTATTCCATATATAGTGACTTGCTCCGCACAGCTATAATCAGTCTGTCTGTAAGCTCAGCAGCAACAACAGCATGGTAACATGCTTCAGGTCTTGGCTAATCAGAAGACAGTGGGC
The DNA here is from genome assembly GCA_029875015.1 of Lepomis gibbosus. Taxonomy (NCBI): domain Eukaryota; kingdom Metazoa; phylum Chordata; class Actinopteri; order Centrarchiformes; family Centrarchidae; genus Lepomis; species Lepomis gibbosus. The sequence continues at coordinate 78,342 of JAPMOB010234639.1, read as the reverse complement.
TTTGAGAGGGGAGGCCTTAAAGAGACAGGAGCATCTACACCTTGAGGCTGAAATGAAGGCCTACATCAAGAGCCAGCATAAGTCAGAAAATTATTTTTTTGAACTTTGAATCATGCAAAGCTGCCATACTGGAGTCACAGAACTACATAGGACTGGAAAAGCAGTATAATAGGTCACCTTTAACGGTCCATTTCAACAATGATGTTGTTTTTAGTCTAAGAATGTATTAAATAAGAAGAGCAGGACAGAAGAAACAGATTAAACACATCTACTGTCTATACCATTTGGGATTTAAAACCATGATACTGTCACAAGACAACCGTGTATTAGTAGTTCATTTTTAAATTGAAGAGTACAATGCTGTTTTTCTTCTGCCCTCACTATGGAACCCAAACACACTTGCAGTCAAGTTGAGGTCAGCAGTTGGCTTTTAAAGTCTATGCTGAAAGAAATTGTGAAACTGCAAAAATGTGTTAACTTAACAGCATTTTAATGGCAAATTTATTGGTCTACATCCATGCTAGTGGCTTTGGGAGGCTGTACTTTGAGCTGAATGCTAACATCGACATGCTAATAGGCTCACAATTACAATCCTACCATGTTGATGTTTAGCAGGTATAATGTTATGCCTCTAAACATTATACCTTTTTAGCAGGTATAATGCCATACATCAGTTTTCTCACGCACTAGAAACACTAATGTAGCCTATAGCCTAACTGTTAGCGTAGACTTGGCGCGATTACACTCCACCCAGCTGATGCAAGACTGGCAGACTCTGACAAGAATCAAGTGAACCCGCTCTCGCGCAGGGAGTGGCAGACAGCTTATGATCGGGTAACGTAGCTGGTGTGGGTTTGCAATATAAAAATGTAAAATGTGAAGCAAAGCCTTGCTCTGTTGGGAAAATAAGCTGCACAGAGCTACTGAAGTTAACATGTGTGGATTTGTGGTGAAGTGTTCAGTTAGTTTTGCACAGGTCTCATCTCATCAACTTATACAGTCCCAGACTTGTTCTGTGTCTGTCTGTCCGGGATTCTATGAGATCAGCAGAGCAAGTAATGAACAGCAGAATAGGGCAGGTAGATTTTGAAAAATATTGTTAATTGTGATCAAATGATGACATTATTCTCATAGAAATCTTTCTGGAGATGTCAGATTGCACAGATATGTGGGATAGATGTAATAGGTTTTGAACATTCAGTTCAGGAGTTTCTAACTGAATTAAAATTAATTAATTTATCCTTGAGGTGAAAAGGGGCCACATTTAAAGAGGAACTTTCCCAAACAAAGGCAAGAAGAGGGAGGACTAAATCATTAAAGAAGAATAAATAGGCCTACAGAATGCTTGAAAGCCATACACCTACTGAATTACATTCTGGTACATTGTATTTTAAATTGTCACCTGCTGCCTCAGCTTTGTATTTCTGTTGACATAGCCTAGATAAAAATTTCCACCATAAACTGATGCAGAAAAGGCAATAATGCAGGAAATTAAGTGTTCAATGCTAAAAATTTGATGGGGGGAGGACCCCCAGGCCCCCACCTAATTAAGTGGCTCCTACATTGTTAAAGGAAAACTTAAGCTCTTGCTTATTAATAACTTAAATATACATTACATACATTATCTAGAATGAAAAGAAATACAGTCTCTGGTTTGACAGATTCTGTGGGGGAAGAATCCCCAATACTGGTTAGTTTTGGTCAAAATTTAGGCTATCATGTCCATGACCATGATTATTGACTTGGCTTTTCATCTACACATACATGTGGTTGTAGACCTTTTTAAAAAATTCCTGAGGATTAAAGAGAAATGATCCCGAACCCTGCGGTGGGATGACACAGAAGGCCAAAAATGAACCGACCTCCAATACCGAATCTCTCTCCAAACTAAATTGAAAAGTTGGCAGCCCTGCTAACTTTGATACAATACCTTGAAAAGTAGGTGGGTATGTCTCTGTTCACTATTACATCATTAATATCAAAAGCAGTAGGTTTATATAATTCAGTAGTCATTTAGCTAACGTTAGCTAGAGCCCTCTGGCGTTAGCTAACTAACATTACATTAGAAACATTCCACAGCTTACATTTTTCTGGATTTATTTATTTTTGGAAAGGGAAAAAATCATACTTCTCCTTTCAACCTCTCTGGGTAGCGAATATAATTATTACAAGTGCCCCAGGAACAGTGTTTCACCTAATCTTGGAAAATTACAGCAAGAAAAAGCTAGAAAACGACTCCTTTTGCATTAGAATACTGCGCAGCCATGAAGCTCAGTTTGAGCGAGTCTTATGCTGCACTGTGATTGGTCAGCTGCATATTCGGGGCGTGGCTTAGCGAAGGGTTTATTGTGAATGGAAATTGTCACATTTTTCATATGGTATATATGGATATATATATATATATATATATATATATAGAGAGAGAGAGAGACCCAGTTCCTGCCATGAGCAAGCAGTTTGTTCAGTAGGGATAAACTCCAATTTTCACACTTGCCACCAATGTGTGTTCTCGCACTATGCAGCAACGTAATGACCTTCTTTTATAGTTTCCTTGGTCCAGTAATTCACTACTCCATATATAATAGATGCTCAATAATTTCCTTGAAAGTGAGCAGTAGATTTAGATTTCTAACACTTTCATTTTGCTTCATCCCTGACAGCATGGCAGTCATTTTTACCTCTAAAATGTGACTCAATGTAATATAGGATTGCTAGCAGAAAGAAGTGTACATGCCATAGATACATGCTACTTATTTTATTCTATGGCTACAATATTTGAGAGTTCTTTACTGCTTAAATTTAACACACAGGATTCAGACACTAAAATACTGACAAATGCATTAGTCAATGCTATATAGCCTCAATATTTTAGATAGCCCAGATCCTAACACAACGATTACTGTCACTCATGTAAAACCTTCTTGCTTGATTCATCCTTTGTAGAACCTCAACATCCAATTACTGTACATTATATTCAACACATCATCGTTGGTCTTGTGGGTTTAGTTATAACTGCTACTATTCCCTTTAAACGATGGCACGCATTGATCAGCCAAGAACCAATGACCTTGTATCATGAAAGGACATGAAGGCTGCATGGATAAGGTTCACTAATCAAAGTAATACATGGATTCAGGTTTGAAAAAGGCTACAAATGTCTTCATTAATATGCTATATTAGATTTCAAGATGGTAGTATACCTCAAAGTACTGCTGTCTTTGAAAATCACTTTTGAGAAGTCTGCTTACCAGACTCTTGCAGCACGGTATGCACTGTGAAGAAACGTTTGATCCAAGTATTAAAGTTACTATATCAAGGTTACCTTTCTTATGAAATAAATAAATACATAATTTGATGTTTGTCATTTATCCAGACTGTCATTAATTCCGTTTCCCTCATTCACTCATCGCCAATCATTTATTCAGGTTTTTTTTCTGAAATATGTTTTGATACTGAATAATGACATCCTATACTAATATGCAGTTGATGAGATTGTGACCCTTGGCCAGTCTCAAAAGTATTTAATTTATGGTCTGCAATATTACACCACAGTGCACTGGCAAATAGCGATATGATATTGAGAAAACAAATTTCAATTTCAGCTTCTCATTATTATTTTATTCATTTTTTTCTACACAGTGTTCCTTATTTACATATCCACTGACCGTGGAAAAGACACCTAATGAGAAACCGTGCTTGCCATTCTCCATCTACACTGCTTGAGGCCAGGTTTAGATTGGCTGAGTATTACTAGAAACATACATACTATGGCTTTCCTTTTTCCTCCAATTTTATTATTTTAAACTCATCATAACTTCCTTATCACTGAAATATGTCATTTTATTCACTATTATATGGCAAAAAATGTATTAATATAATTTTATAACACAACCCATAATTTAACTTACCAATATGGTGCTAACTTGCCAGCTGGTCTGAGCTAACTTTTCTGTGGCATGTATATTGAAGGCAGGTCTGTGTTTCACAAACTGTACTGAATTGTTTTGCAATTCAATACAGATTTCTACAAGATCAGCTGCAAACAAATGAAAATGCCGTTCATGGAACATTTACATTTATTGCACCATGAGTAATAAACCTTGCTAAAAACACTGCTGAACACTGCAACGCAAACGCTTTGTATTGATGTTTGTGTAAAAGAGACAATATAAATAATGCATTTTATCTGAAATGAAATTGGATTCCCATAGTGAGAAATGGGAGCTGGGAAGGTATTGTCCTCTAATTTCTTCGTTGACTCCTCCTCAGCAGCAGAGACGGTTGTTGTTGAGGGTGTATACCACACCTGATTAGTATAATCACTCTGCTGCTCCAGTATAAACAATGGAAAGGAGAAGTGTCCAGGACAGCAAAGTGGATTTTAATGGTGCCAACCCTGCATGAGCAGGAGAAAGGGAACAGTGTGTGTTTCTGTGTGTGTGTCTTTGAGGCTTGGGGTTGACTGAGCCAATACATTCCCAGCTGTGATGAACTGTGTGTTCATGTCTCTCCTACGTGCACCTGGGGTACACACAAAAGTGTTCATGCTGCTGTGTTCGAACAGCTTTCAAGATAAATGAGGAAATCTTTGATAACATCTGTGACATGAGACCCATTGTGTGTCCAAATATCATAACAGGGACATATTTACAGTGGCTCTGGTGAGGCAGTTCATCACATGAGAAAGGTTCTGTATATCTGAAAATAGAAATACAAAAACAACAGATATTAAAATTCCTGTAGTGCTTCCATAAATCTAAGTTACACCTAATTGGGAATTTTGAAAGATATATCCGTGTTTAGAGGAGGAGCTTTGCTGCTGCTGCTGCTGATCTTAGAGGTAAATCTTGAGCACTTCCCTTTAAACAGACCTAAAACCACACATCCATGTCACTTTGCACTGCGTGAAATGCTCCACAGTTTACACCTACAAAGCACTGGGAGAGCTTCATTGCCTGCTAATGAGCTAAGACAACAGTTATATGGCTCTCAGTGTGCTGGGCGATAAGATCAATATTGCTCGCATCGCTCTGCATGTCTGTGTTCTCTCTGTTGGGATGTCAGTGTGAGATTAAAAACAGAGATAACCTGATAATCCACTTCACTAGCTCGTCAAAACAACTCTTGCTGTGTTTGTGACCATTTTTGCAACCTTGAAACATTTTGACAATAGCTGTTGCACTGTCATTTATGAAACCCAATTAGTTTCATAACAAGTGTGGTGGAAAGTTCCAATCTCAGCTGCAGTTAGAAAGTGAAGACAGATCACTGAAGTGGACTTTAGATCTCCTGATCTAATCAGCTGGCTATCAACACTGGCCTCGTTTTAGATGTATTGACAGTTGGAGAGGCCGCGCCAATGTGCTCTTCCACTACAGAGATGTAATGCAAAGTGGCATCTTCACTCACAGGGCACAGGAGAAATGTGAAATTACCCATACCACCTGCCCATGGTCTTTGCCACGCTTGCTTTCAAGATAATGAATTTCTGCAGGCGGACTCGTTGAAGGGAGCGCCATTTCACCACACTGCACAGCTGCAGCATTTCAGCAGCAGATATATTTCTAACTAGGCTCATTTGGCATGGGTACTGCAACAGAGATCATTTTGCTACACTTCAAAAGAGTTCAGAGTCATCTTGTCAGGGCAAAACTAAATTAGAAGTAAAAGGTCAAACGTGATTTTCGGGATAATACTCTGTTCAATTGTCTATTATTCATCTTTTATTCTTATTTTTCTAGAAGTACATGGTACTATGAAACAACAGTCAGAGTAGATATCATAAACACATCAAGCACTGACATTGAGTAGCACCTATATATGCAGGCTATAAAAAACAAGACTACAGCAATGCTAGCAGCTCTGTGAGGCTGTAGCCTCCGTACACACAAAGGTGCTTTGACCTAAATGCATGCCAATTATAATGCAAACATGCTACTGTTTAGCAGGTAGTTTATATAATATAATACAATGTTTAGCATGTTCACTATCTTGTAGCATGTTAGTGTGCTAGCATTTGCCAATTAACCCAAACAAAAGTGCAGCTAAGATGAGGAGAATGTCTTTTGTTTTGCAGGTATAATGACAAATATCAGAGATACTTTATAGATCCTAGAAGGTAAATTCAGTATTAAAAATAAATTAAGTATTGGACAAATTAATCGTGGCTCTAGATGACAAAGTCAGGGATCACCAAATTTATCACCATTCATCCTGAAGAGAACATGGATGTCTGGACCAAATTTCATACCAATCCACCCACCCATTAGCTGTCAAGTCATTTCCCACAAAACCATAACAGTTAACCTAAAAGTGGAGCTAGAAGACAAATCTTTTTATCATTGTGATTCATCCTTAGGTCACCATTAATGTCTGTGTAAATCCCAAAAAATCAACATTATGCTGGCGCTAGATGAAAAGTCACCGGACTTTGTTGCATCTGAGAACTGCCTTAGGCTTCCCAATACAGAAAAGACTGAGTCTCCAGAAGCCTGCTTAGTTATTACATTTGTGAAACACAAACACAACCAACAGATAGAAAATTGTTTAGGGTTTTTTACACTGTTGTGGGGCTCAGTGCCTCCCTGGGGTGTTGGGAAACATCTCTAATGATGATGAACACTGGAGGCTATCAAAACTATCAGACATAAGTAAGACTTAAGGACTAAAAACATTATTAGTCATGCCCCCTGTTTCTCCTCACAGTGGAAGTACATCCTTCACTCTGTCACTGCTTTCCATCACCTTAATCTAGCCCTAATTAGCACCTAATAGGTCCATTTGTCACACTACAGGAGCATGGAGGCCTTTGATAGACTGTGATGAATCTGTTTCAAAATAGCAGTTGTTGGTTAATTGTGGTCTACATTTATTCAGGGCTTTGATAGATCAATTATTCAATCGCAAACTAGCTAATATATATTAAAATAAAATTACCTTCTGTGTCGTTTCTGTATTTGTGTGGTCATTCATTTGTCACTGGGTAACAGTTTTACAGTCTGTAGTGTTTAGGAGAGTTGCGTTACAGTGGCCACTTCAGCCTCTACGCAGCCTGTGGGAACAGTTGTATAATGTGTATGTGTGTGAAAAAGGGTTCAGACAGAATGAGAGGGAACGCCATTGCATACATGTATATGTATTTACAGTATTTATGCATTCAGTGTGAACAAACATCAAGAAAATAGCCACTGATGATAGTATCCAGCATTTTTGGAGTTATAGGGACATAAAGTTAACATATTGTGGCATTTGCTTTTTAGATTATGACTATTCTTTTTTCCAACTTGTCTCTTCAAAACTTCTTTAAAGTAAAAGAGTAGTGTGCTCATACAACAGGCAGTTGGGTAGATGTCAAGCATGACTCAACAGCTTTAGACTTCTGCACTGTGTATTCACATTACAAGAAGTATCCAAAATCCACAAACACCTGTCAACATGTGAATTAAATATTTAGCTCCATGACTTTTTTAGTCCTAACAACACAGACATACAGAAGTATTACTAGCCAAATGTACTTGAAGTATCAAAAGGTAAAACTACTTTTTCTTCAATAAAGAGCAATTGTGAATGTTATACACTCAACAAGTCAATAGTTTGTTAACACAAATTGCTAATCAGCCAATCACATGGCAGCAACTTAATGCATTTATACACATGGACGTGGTCTAGAGTTCAAGCCGAGCATCAGAAAGGGGAAGAAAGGCGAATGTGGCATGGTTCTTGGTGCCAGATGGGCTGGTCTGAGTATTTCAGAAACTGCTGATGTACTGGGCTTTTCACGCACAACCATCTCTAGGGTTTGCAAAGAACAGACTGAAAAAGAGAAGTATCCAGTGAGCGGCAGTTGTTTGGACAAAAATGCCTTGTTGATGTGGTGGAACGGGAGATTCATCATGGATGTGCAGCCAACAAATCTGCAGCAACTGCGTGATGCTATCATGTCAATATGGACCAAAGTCTGTGAGGAATGTTTTCAACACTTTCTTGAAAGTATGCCACAAAGAAAAAAGGCAGTTCTGAAGGCAAGGTGTACCTAAATAACTGAGTGCAGCTAGTTTGATTCTTCTACACAAATTAATTTTTATTTGACAGTCTTTTTGTAAAATATTAGATAATTCAAACAGTTATAGAAAGTTAGTTGGAAAAGTTTGGAGGGAAAATGTCATTTTGAAGGGTCACAAGCAAAAAAACTACTGGTTTAATATCCAAAAATGTACATATGTCTGCATGCAAAATCTTAATCTGACAATAAACTAGTAACTAGTACAACTGTCAGATAAATGTAGTGGAGAAAACATTTTACTCTAAAATGTAGTGGAGTAGAAGCATAAAGTGACACTAAAAAGAAGTATCTCAAAATTTTGCAAAAGTACAGTACTTGGGTAAATATACTTACATATAAGTTATTTATATAAGTGTATATATATGTATAAAATAATAAGATAAGAATAATGAGTTTTCTTTGTACAAGCACTGTATTTACTGTACAATTTGCATTAGTGTATGTAGAATAGATTAAACCAATATTTGAAACTTGGAAAAGCAGCATTATTCTGCATACAAGAGTTGTAATTATTTTTCATAGGATCGAGATGTTTTCTTTGCTAGAGGTAGATGAGATAGATGGTTTATATATCATTCAAATACTGTAAAGGTATCATAAATCTGTGTTTTATGGTGTCATAAGCTTTTTAAGTGAGGGTTATGTGACTGACAACAGTACAGAGCTGCAGGAGCACTTATGATAAAACCTATAGGCTTAATTAAAATATGCTGTAAAATGGGTGTCAAATGGGAAGTAGAAAGTGTATTTGTAGTAAGCAATAAATCATCCGGGATTCCTAAACTGACTTTCCCTTTTAGGGACTCTCACTTTCACTTAATGTGATGAGAATGAATTAGAGAATTGCACAGAGCTGCTCCCTGAAAGTCCTCTATAAAGTGTTTGAGAAGTACAAGATCTTCCAAGAAGCCGCCCATGTAAATCTACTCAGCCAGAATACAGTACATGTATTAAAGTTGACCGACACCCCTGTTAACCGAGGCAGCGAGCGATTTTCATGCAAAATGCAAATTGGAAATCCATGGACGATTCTAGTATTTTTTCATCCTATCCATGGTACCAAAGTCCTCATGCCACTCGGCAGCCATCTTGGCAACACCTCCGGGCAGCTATTTTGGACTAACAAGACCAGGCTCTTATATGACTGAATGGGGAGAGAGCCAGAACTGCACTTTTACTGGTCACAGCATAAAAACTACATGAATAGAATCAGTAAAATCTAATAAAAATGGCTGAAAAAAGAACTCTGCCCCAAAATAAGGTTTAAAAAGCGTTTTTCCTGACCGATTGTACTACCACGTGAGGTATGTGAGGTAGAAGTAAAACAGACCCTTATGTCAGTTGAACCATACGATTGGCTTAAACATGTTTCCCGCTTTGGCTATTAAAAGTAGAAAAATGGCTTTCTAGCAGTAGGGGCGGGATAACCGCCATCTTTGTCGTTACAGGATTTCCCCTTAGAGTTACACTGAACAAATCTATAAATGCAACACTTCATCATGAGCTGAACTCAAGGATCTAAGACTTTCTCTATGTACACAAAAGGCCTATTTCTCTCAAATCTCATGTCATATCAATCATGTTATATTACTGCCAACAGGGCTGGACTGGGACAAAAAATCGGGCCTGGCATTTTTGGTTGAGGCAGCCCACCAAAACCGGTCAGACACCCCTCACTAATACACGATTGTTCCATTTAGGAGGTCAGATAAGGTGTGTGACAATTTGTCCCGTGTCCCGTAAAGCATGAAACAGAGAGCAGAGGTGGTGGGGGCTAGTAAGAGATGTGATTGCACCAGCCCAATGTCAGTATAGGAAATTACCCAATGGGCCGCTGCCCATGCTTTATGGGCCGGTCGTTGGCCCATTTTTAAAAATCAGTAATGTAAATAAATCATTTAAATTATATGGGCCCCAAAGGTGCCTCGGCCCACCAGGCATTTTTACCTGTCCATCCCTGACTGCCAGTCATTTTTAAAAGGACAACAGATTTGTAGATGAATGAATCATTTTATTGAAGACAGTCAATGGTTGCAGTGCACAACAGTACAGCGTGAAAATGACACATTTAAAATATAAAAATTTAAACTGTTCCAATACACTCCTGGAGGTCACTTTTTGGAAAAACAGTTAATTCATAACCAGTTGAGTTTAGTATAGGGTTGCAATATAATTTTATTGTTGACTAATCTGCTGAATATTTTCTTGATTAAGTGATTAATCATTTCATCTATAAAATGTCTCAAAGTTGAAAGTCAGAATTTATTTTGTCTACAGATTTTTTGTTTTGTTTTGTTTTCATTTATTTAACAGGGACAATGCACATTAATCAACACCGCAGTAAAACTTTAATGTAAATGCGCTGGATTTAGCCAAATATCTAATTTTCATCCATAAATTTTGTTTTGTAGAGCCAACAACAATAATTAGTTTACTATCATAGAAGGCCATAAATGGCAGCAAGTTCATACATTTGAGAAGCTGGAACCAGAGAATCAGCTTTACTTACATTTAATTAACTCATTGCAGGTTAAATTTCTTTCGATTAATTGACTAATCATTTCAGTTGTAATTTAATGCGAACAATAAGTTTGCCTTTATCTTCAATATTCCTGGTGTTATGTGCTCAGGCCCACATCACTTTTGGTCTGGTGCTGCTCCAATCTCCTGGAGGTGGTTAAAAGTGTTTGGGGGAGGTAGCACTATAAACCTCCAGAGACTCTGGGGAGACTTCCCCACCTCTAAAAAACCTTGGCAGCAAAATTTCCTTAGAAATCTTCTCTTGCCTCTTTCCTGTCATTGTCGTTCCTCCACATCCATGTAAATGCATTTTTAAACTACAGTGAAATGTGCAGAGTGAATAAAACTGTAGGCTTCATCAACCTTTAATAGGAAGAGTCATCCTTGCCAGATAAATACATTTCAAACTGAATTAATTAGTCGTTTTTGTTTTTAAAGATAATTGCCAACAAGCCTATGATCCTCTTACCAGTGAATTGTCTGTGTATTTGTCATTCCATACACAAACCCAGTTCATACCCTTCAAAACTAATAAGCTTGTGCCCTATTTGCGTAATTGGGATGCTTTTTGTGACTTCAATGTAGGCTCAAAACAATGAAAACTTATAACACCAAACAAAGTACAGTAACCTTGCCTGGTTTAGCACAAATCAACCATGAATTTAAACAACTCCTGCCAAAAGATATACCCTTGTATTGAGTCCTTTACTCATCACAGCAATCTCCAATGGTGCATTTATGCCGTTTAGTTTCTATTGTACTGTATAATCTGTGCTGTGGATTTATACCATGATAACAGAAACAACCACATTAATTAATTAATCTACAGGCACATTTTGTTTCACATTTTTCAGTCACATGGCAGTACTTTAAAACTTGTAAAGTAGCCTTTCCACACCTGGATCAACAATTGTCCAAAAGAAAGAAAAGAGGAAGAAAAAGAAAAGGATCAATCAGGTGAATTTCCCATAGCATATCAAAAAGATGAACTAAAGATAATTATCTTTTCTTTTGAAATTATATGATTTTGAACAGTTGATTGCTTAGTCCGTAGGATTTTAAATCTTTACGCAATGCACTTGACCAAAATATATAGTGTTACGTTACCAAAAGTGCAGACAGCCATGGCACACTACCTCCCTCTAGAAACAAATGGATTCCACACCTCAGCATGAAAAAAATATTAAAAGAATGGCTTTAGGCCGCTTTGTAGTGTTTGAGAAAATAAGAATCACTTCTAAAGTGACACAAACATAGCAAATCAAATTTGATATGCCGTTTACCACACCAAAGCCAGCCAGTGCTCAGTATAATAGAGAGGAGGTCTCTTGCACAGAGCATCCATTAGAAGCCATCTGCCAGTGTGGGGAATGTCAACAGAAAGTCCTGACAATAAATAAACCGCCACTTATTAACTCTTACCATACCAACGAGCACTTCTACAATACACAAAAACAAATACTGAGGCCCGATGTTGACACATTCACTTGTCCCTTATTTCCCTTATCTGTGAAATGTGAGCTCAAAGGTCTCACAGCATCCATCTTTCTTGTATGAGGAGTCAGGTAGAAGCACACACACACACACACCCACACAAACACACAAAAAGCTATCAAATGATGATCACTGACTGCTCTTCAGTTTTGGACCAGTGCCTTTCACTGCACATGTATTGTCCACCAGCACTGAGCCACAATGAGAGCTAAATCATACTTCTCTGCAGTCGACATGGAATTTGATATAAAGAAGTGGACGACAGTGTTTGACCCTGAATAAAGCCATGCCATCAGCTTGTTTTGTAACTAAGCACAGTAATGTGAGAGGACCAAGACAGCATTGTTCTGAACTGAGCCCTTGACCCAGAACAGTATACACAGACAGACGGGTTGTTGACCAGACTGTTTAGGAAATGCGTTGTATAACTGACATCAATGTACAAGTGAATGAAGGAGAAACCAAGTTCATAAGTGCAAGGATAATGCAGGAGTGGGGATAGTCCTTGGATATGTTAAATAGATTTGCAAAACAGCTTCTTTTGACACCCATTCCTTAGTGCAGCAAGACAGCTACAAAGAAAAATGTCTAGGCTGTGAGAGTGAAATCCTTCAAAAGAACCTCTTTGTCCATTTTGATTAGATTTTCACTGATGCATTATAGCTTCCACATGATGTTAGAGGCTAACAAGGAACACGCCAACCATGACCTGTAAAGTTTTCTGCCATTTTGTTAACTTCTCACCATAGACATAGAGGTTTTATAATGATACAGTATATCATGTGTTTAATTAAGCGTACGGCTACAGTGCTTCAATTTAGTAACCACATTTACCATAAAACGGTTCCAATCTTCTGAGATGATTTTACAGCAGGCCAAAGGGAGGCTGTTAACCTGACAGTGACTCAACGAGACTGTTTCATAGCAAACACTGCTTCTTTGTGGTCTTGAGGCTTCATATGAAAGTAAAATCGTTATTTGTATTTATACTTCAAGTAGAGGTGTAATTAATAACTTGTTAACAATGTTAACATTAACATTAAGCTCCCTCTCTCTCGCTCAGCCACATAAGCGCGCGCTCTCTCTCTCTGCTGCGAGTCTGTATCACATTTATTTATCAATTGATGTTTTTTATAATGTGCCATTCACCTGCCATTTAATAGAGACTAAATACAGCTCCTTTGTGCCCAGATTATGTGCCATTTAACTTGCAAATGTGGAGTTTGAAACACCATGAATGCACTTGTTCCATGCTCTTCAGGTACTATAAGGCCTTACAGACGGTGAAATTCCTTGGCAGCATGAATGTCGTCAGAAAATGCATCGACAGTCCTCCTTTTACATTATGACACATCTTAAATATTGACCTGACAGTGGTCCTGAAGAGAAGTTCAGGCGGTCAGAAAAATTTATAGAATTATCCTTGCCATGCCAACTTACATGGCCAGAATGGTTCATATTGTTTAATACCTCCTAGAGCAACAGAACAATAACATTTCCATTCAAGGCGATTTTCCAAGATGAGAATGATGCTAATATAAGTTGCCACTGAAAATACATGTGAATTTTTGTTTATGTCATAAACTTTATTTCAGTACAGTCTCAATGGATGGATAAACTGACATTTAATTTTTGGTGCTGATGTTAGAGTGCCCATTTACAATGATATAAGCGTACTGATGCAGAAAAACATCTTACTTTTAGCAGCTTTAAAACTATTACCAGCCATGAGGGTGTCTCATCATCCAGGAACAGACTGCAGATTGATCACTCAGCACTCCAGGATACACATCCACAACACACTAGGGCTGACCCATAATAGTCGAATTTCCGTTGCTTTGATGGGTGGAGCCTGATATACACAGTCAATTTTACAGTCGAAGCTTGGCAGCAAAATGAGGAACATACCATTATGGCGAAATGGGGATGCACAATGTCCGATTTTACATAGAACTACCAGTTTTCTCTTTCTTAACATACAGCCTATTACAATATAAATTTCAACGTGTAATGCTGTAATTAAAAATGTAAAAATTAAATGTCCGTTTTAAAAATGTTTTTAAAGTGTGTCAATATATCCAAAATTGTAATGCAAACCATGCAGCATCACTGCACATGAATGTGCAGAGTGGCAGAAGAAGAACACTTTCTGGAGAATTGGAGCCCCAGCTTCGCCAGTGTTGTGCCGAGTAGTTTGTTTTCACCGCGTACAAACACACACTAGGAAAGACCTGACAATTGTGACTTGACTATTTAAGCCCTACAACACACACAAACCGTCTTTGGAATTTGGATGGCAACCACTTAATACACAAATCACCTCAGTGGAGGTGATTTCTCACCAAACAAAAAAGCAGGTGGTGGTGTCACTCACAGCACCGCAGGCCCACCTGCTCATGTATACAACATTTAGGATTCTAGCAGGAAAGCAGCACTGGAAGCCACAAAAAAACATGTGAAAGATGCATGAGGGACATGGTCTGTAACCTTAGGACAATCCAATCCAATAGCCTATACGCGAATTGAAAAATGACTCACAGATATTTGTTTTGTCAGACAAAAGCAATATAAATCAAGCAATATCTATGCTGATTCATTTTACATTCAACAATGCTAGAAAAGTTCTTTCCACCTTGAGAGATCAAGCATTTCATTCAAATGCAGTGGCTGAATTTTAAGCAATACATTTTTGTGACGCTTTATACAGAGCTTTGTAGACAGGTAATGTCCATGTGTTAATGTGATCGCTGAGCATATTCAGCCGTTGTCACATTTCATGAAATACTGTGTCACTAATGATTGTGCGATCGTATTTCCGTGTGTGTGTGCCTATGTGTGTATGTGTGGGAAGGTGAGAGAACAGGAAACAGAAAGGAAATGAGGAGCAAGAAGCCAAAACACCAGAAATTCCACACCCAGCGTGCTTCTGGATATTAGCACTAAAAGTGTTGGACTACAGTATATTTACAGTAAGCAGATCTGCTAATCAGTGTTAACGTTTGAACTGGACTAAGACTGTCCCAGTGTGTGGCAAATAATTTAATCCTCTGCTTGGTGCTTGGCTGCTCAGCGGAGCAAGCTATTATTTCCTGGGCATTACACATGCCACAGCCTCTTTAAAAAGTCAATGTAACGTTGTCAATTCAATTTAGGACTCGAGTGCACCTTTTCCTGGAAATATTATTCTCCCACATTAGTGCCCACTGAGTTTGTATGTAATATGTGGAAATCCCTTTATTAAGGCAGACTGATGAGAGCCCAAACGACAACCTGATTCCCTCAGAGCTGTCTTGAGTGCATTTGGCACCAGTGTGATCGGAATGCCAATGGCGGGGTGCAGAGCAGTTTGCCTATTTGAAAACCAACATTGAGAACGGATGGAGGAAGAGCTGAATTGAGTGTGATTATTTACCTTATGTCTGTCTACTGCGGTCTGGAGAGAATAACGTTACCAATCTGAAATTTCTTTTGCTAACTTCTTTTGCTAAAAAATGAAGCCAAATCTTATAGCGCTGCAGGGAAGAAATAAAATTGATTCGGATAAGTCAGCACCCAAGGACCCTATGCATCCCTACAATCCCAGTGTTCAATTTGGCACACAAGACTGGCTTGATATTTGTGACCCTGACCCTCACTATTCTCAAGGCCTGTTGCCTCTTTTGGCTGCCTGGTATTGATTAAAGAGTCCCTGCTTGGATGAGGACACAGCTGGGGTCTTGAGTCTCACTTTCCTCTTACTGACCTCCCTCTATTACCTACTAGAGAGGCACAGAGGGACGGGGGATGCATCGGGAATCTCAGCTGAACAGCTAACACAACACGCTGTTAACCCTGTTGTTGTGGGTTTAGAAATCTCCACCTTTCGTAGATGTAAATCAATATGTTTCAAGTATTTTCTTAAATCAATACATTTTTTGTCAATACAGCAGCAGTCAGTTCAAGGCACACACACTCACTTCTAAAAAATCGTTGAAACAGTAACCAATCTAAAGTTTTACTGTACCTGCAGATTTTTTCAACTGTTCAAAATTAGGTTTTTCTGCTTTAACTATAGTAATACTTGACAAGATAGGGATTTTTAACAATGATTATCTATTTTTTACTTTGTTCTTTTTGTCCAGAATCAGAATTGGGTTTATTGCCAGGTACATTTTCACATTCGAGGAATTTGCCTTGGCCCTTGGATACTCTCACTCCTTCAGGCCTCGAAAATACTTCAAATAAAACAATCTGAGAAGGAATTTATATCCACACTGAGGACAAGGGGTTGCAAGTAGATATCGCTTCATTTTAAGTGATCACAAGCCAACAAGATTAGGACCTGCTCTACAGCAAGTCTGCTCTTCAAGCGCTGATAACAAGCATTTCGTGATGCACTGACCTGCTCGCTAGAATTAAAAAAATCTTTCAAGATTTCAAGCACAGTTGAGAAACATTCTGTTGTGGGGGCAGCCAGGCTGATGGTGAGTGTCCTGTTTATTTCTCCTTTTTCCTACCATTCTGTTTTCCTCTGTGTTTTGCCTGCCTCTCTGTGTCTCCACCGTCCCCTGCTGCGTGTGCTCTCCCTCTCTCTCTGCTCCTGTGCCCAGCTGACAGTCCACACCTGCACCTCATCAGCCACCTCCTCTGCCTGACACACCTGTCAGCAAATAACTTTATCGCTGCCATTATATCAACCCCGGTTCTCCACACAATCTCCACTTTATCATCATTGTTGCTGACCTGGTGCCACGGTTTATGCAAGCTATTCTGAAATTCGCAAATCTCTGTTTCCCTTGTGCTTAACCCTGTCTGCCTTTCCCCAGGTTCACTTGCATCCGTCTACCGTTGAGTCAGCTTGCGATCGGCCAGTGCGGGGCAGGGAGGTGCATAAACAGCTTCTATCTCTCTGCCAGGGCAATACTCTGACACTCATTCTGGCTACGAATTTGGGCTGGAACAATGAGGCTCTCCGGTGCACGTTCCTAGGCGGTCTCAGCGATCATATTAAGGATCTGTTGGCCACTAGGGATGGGCCGACTGGTCTCGACACCCTAGTCAAAGCAGCAACCCACCTGAACAGCCACATACGCTCTAGCCTCACACCACCTCCGGCCTCTGTTTTGCCGTCCCTCTCACCTTTCTCATCTCCACTTCGGTTCCCTTCGCATGGTCTCCAGAGGCCGCTGTAGCCTTGTCCTGCCTCAAAACTCTGTTCAAATCCACCCCCATCCTCACCAACCCCGATGCCTCCTTTCAGTTCGTGGTTGAGGTGGGCGCCTCAGACGAGGGTGTTGGTGCGACCCTCTCCGAGCGCTCTCCAGAAGACGGCAAGCTCCATCCCTGTGCTTTCCTCTTGTGCTGGTTGTCGGCCACCAAGAGGAACTACAGCGTGGGTGACCGGGAGCTTCTGGCCATCAAGCTGGCTCTGGAGGAGTGGAGGCACTGGCTGGAGGGAGCAGAACCTCTTCTTAGTTTGGACAGATCACAAGAACCTTTCCTACATACAAACCGCCAAGAGACTGACCTCCCGCCAAGCCCAGTGGGCTCTCCTATCGCCCTGGATCCCGAAACACCAAACCAGACGCTTTCTCCCGACTACACTCCCCGGACACCCCTTCAGACTTCCCTGATACCATCCTGTCTCCTCCGTGGTCTGGGAGGTGGAGTCCGCCATTCAGCGAGGGCAGTCCACCGACCCGACCCGGGCACAAGTCCTAAGAATCGCCTCTACATCCCGTCAAGTGTCCGCTCCCGGGTTCTCCAGTGGGCGCACACCTCCAGGTTCAGCTGCCCGCCCGGGATGGCCTGCACCCTCTTCCCGCTGCGCCAAAGGTTCTGGTGGCCCTCCATGGACAAAGACTGTCAGGCCTTCGTGGCGGCCTGTGAGGTGCGCACCCGTGCCAAACCTTCCGATCAAGCGCCCACCGGTCTGCTCCGCCCTCTTCCGGTCTCCGGTCCCTGGTCCCACACTGCCGTGGACTTTGTCACTGTTCTCCCCTGGTCAGACGGAAACATGGTCATCATCACCGCCATTGACTATTTTTCTAAATAGTGGCTGTTGTGGTGGCAGTCCGGCTGACGGTGAGTTTATTTCTCCTTTTTCCTACAATTCTGTTTTCCTCTGTTTTGCTTGCCTCTCTGTGTCTCCCCGCCCTCCTCTCTGAAACAGTACGTACAGCTCCTCAAATTCTATTAACACTACATGTATAGAAAAGATGAAAGGTATAATTGTAAAAAAAAAAAAAAAAAATGTGTCCAACTTAATCAAACAACCTCAGCAAGTGGATCTCCAACTGTGACTTACATGGTATAACAGACTTACTTCTTTACTTGCTATATTGAGTAAATTGTTGCCTAAAGGTCCCTTATCGCTTTTCTAACAATATCCTTAACTTCATGGATATTTGCAAGGAAAGAGGAAGAAAGGAGAAAAAAAAGGATGATAAAAAATAGCTCCAAAAATAGGGATAAGCTTGTAGGACACTGCAGGAGACTTAAAAAAGTAGAAAAGAAGAAAAAACACTGGATAGAAGTGTTGCCCGCTGAAGAGTTTTACTTTTGAGATTTGTTAGGCTTGACCGTGGAGAATGAACACCAAAAGGTTCTGAAAAGTTGTTTTCCTTAGAATTTTCCCAAGCCATCTTTGATTTCTCCTGTTTTCTTCAAGGACTACAGCAACATAAATGGCCAGAGGCCTGAATTACTGACACTATCACATCAAACAAACAAATGACTCCGTCAAGAGGTCAGACAGTAGGTGCACTAAACCTCTCCCAGTGGTTGGAACAAAGGATGTGCACAATCAAGGCAAACAAGATTTTCAGTAAAAAAAAAGAAAAAGCTCATCTTTCACTGTTGGACAACTGGTGGTATCTATTTCTTAGTGCATTATCACTACATTGGCTTTAAGGACTTCCTTTGAAAATTTGTGGGCTTGCTAACACTGACACAGAGATGCTGATTACTGTGCGTTGTCCTTATAAATAAAGAAATTAAATTAAATACTGTTTGAAGATATAGCTGGCTGCTATACAAACAAATCTGAAGGTATGTGAATGAATCAAATCTATACTATACTGCCAAAACCACCAGGTGCCAACTTTCAATACTTTCATTTCCAGACAAATAAATATTCCATCAGAGAAATCTCTTTCATTTCCACTCCTCTAATCATTGCTGCTTCAGCTACTTTAAATTGGCAAAACATGCAAGGTATGTATTTACTGTACATGCACAGCTACTGGCTGATTCAAAGACAGGAAGGGCAAACTAAAAGCACCAGCAATAGGCACATAACCATAACATTCTGTGCATGAGGTGTGCACAGCATAAACATCTGGATCTGATAAGCAGGAGGTGAATGGGGTGGGGAACAGCCACTGCGATTCGTACTACAATCACAGCTGGCAGTAGAGAGGAGAATGGATTTTAAAGTTTGATACATGATTGGCAGTGCTTATAACAGCAAAATCTGATCTGAAAAAAACTAAAGAGAGAACGCCCCTAGTCAGCTACTAGAGGGCAGGAAGAGTGATTCAACATGAGAGAGAGAGAGAGAGAGAGAGAGAGAGAGAAAGATTTGTGAATGAATGAAGTAAGATTGAACTTACTCAGAGCTTCAATAGACTATTTCATGTAACTGTATCCAACTCCATTAAACATAATGTGAACATATTTTCTTTGTATTATAAATCTTGCTTCAGGCCACAGTGGTGGTAATGCTGTTACTTAACATCAAAACATCAATATTAGCTAACTGTATGCCTGCATTTCGCCCCAGCAGTGAAGTATGTTGGGGAATATAATCGAAATTCAAGAGGCTCTCCACTCCCTCCACTGTACTTCTGCTGTATTTTTTTCCTTCTGTAAAAGGTAACTTGTCAGTGCCCTTTGTATAAACAAAACATATCACTTATATACATGTATGTTCTACTTGTTGGAAAACATTTGTTTAGAGCGTAAGTACAAATTTCCTATAATCTGATGAAATACCTCTAATTCAAGGTCATTTTAAAATGGAGACTGTAAGACTGCAGGCAAGACCGAAACTGAGACCACAATAATGTGGACACTAAACACTAAACCCCAGCATATGTCACACACTCAGTAATAGACCCACTTAAGATTTACTGACATGAAAAACAAGGTCTTTTGAAATTAGTAATCTGTAACATCCAGCATCTCGTTTTCTTTACAGCTCTCTTACTTGTGGAGGTGATCAAAACATCTTCTGTTTTTTTCTCCAGCAGTGTATTCCACTCCTGCAGGAACAACACGTCTCTCCTAAGCCACTTAAATCAATAAAAGAATGACAGCAATTGTCAGCAAGGAGTCAACAGTGTGTTATCTCCCTTGAATTTAATGATCAGTGAGTGACACCATGGAAGACGTCCAGGCTTTTAATGATATTGCAGTTAAATAGTCAACAGCACTTCAGAAATGTGCAAAGTTGTCTGACTTAAGAGTACAGTTTCACAATTTTAAGTGTTAGTTCAATGTGCAATGTGTGTGTGTGGAACATGTGAATTTTAGATACTAGTATATGGAATCAAACACATCATGCAGGATGTAAACAGATTTAATAATAAGGAAATCCCTTGCATATGCCAAGATCTTATAAGCTTCATATTTTCCAGTGACACTGTAGTATGTTACTTCATAATACAATATTTGTAAATGGATGAAGTCATGCAGTGACTTGCATTACGCAGTCATCTATTCTGTCCTCATGGCCTCCAGGAAGCACACATACATAAACTGGCTAATTGTGTTTGCCTGATTAAATTCTGTCTTGCCTTCTAACCATTTATCTTATATTTATCCAGGGATATTTAATCACATTAAACAAAAGCTATGAGAACAGGGATGTGAAAGAGCTCTGCCTTTGATATGTGCAGACACATACTGTATTTCCATTGGTTCAAATCAGTGTCAGTCTGATTGATCAGTGTTCACAATATCCTCAGGCTGTATCATTTCTTGCTGATTGACTTCTATAATGAGGTCTGGATGGGGGCTTTCTTTTTCCAGGGTGCGGCCTATTGTGAAACACATAATGTAGGCCAGGCAGCTTGTGCAGAGCCACGTGCCCTTTTGCTCCACCAGCGACGCAACTTATAGCCTTTCAACTTAAACACCATTGAGGGACCCTGTTTTTGTGGGAAAAGATGTGCAGCATTAAATGTGGTCGAGTGTGCAATTTGCAGAGGGTGTGATGGCACTTTTAGTATCTTTGTGACCTGTGGCCCTCCTGGAAATGGGGTGAGATTAGAAGGGACCACTATCACAGTAGCTGTGGGTATGTAAGGGGCTTTCATCAATCATAGCCAATCACAGCTCATCTTATTGCTTTGAAAGCTCTCTTCTTGGTACCATGACACACTGACAATTTGGTAAGGCAGCGTCAGCAAAGTCCTGGCCAACTTTTCTAAAGAACAAATTCATCTTAGTGCAGGATTGTGCAATGCAGTCATACAGTAGCTCCAATGTAAATATATGGCAGACACAAAAAATATGTGTTGGTGTTTCCTTAAGTCTAAGTCTCTTTTCCTAAACCCTGTCACAAATGTGCACAATGATGCACAGTTTTATTTCAGATCACAATAATCCACATAACAGCCAATTATGGTGCATCTCAGGAATATCACCATCTCCACCACCAGTTGCATTGCAGAAACTGAGGAGCTGTGTATAATACTGCCTGTCCTTCCAAGAAAATAATAATAAGATCTTTTGTTACGTTGTTATGACCCATGTTTACGTTAATTGTGGCAGCAACCTCTAGTGACCAAACAACAGTAGCAAAGGAGGAACTCGGGAGATGTAGGCTACACCGGACCATCCTTTAGGAAATAACAATTCATGTTGATAAATATGGATGTGCAGAATGGTGAGTGTGAGCAAGTACTCTCAATAAGACAACCCTTTACATTATTTGGTGCTTGGTACCATATATACCTTTTTGCTATCTTGGTTATGAAGTAACATTTTCCACAGTGTTGTCCACCTTTAGATGGTCTGCAATAAAACAACAGGGGCCGCAGTGTCAAAGATGCACTTTTTGTAGTCCATCTTTAGAACATTGTAGTTTCATCACAGCAGGCCATGTCAGTAACATCCGCTGTTGCATGATTATGACGCCTGGGAAACAGCAGTCGGATTCTGAGACCTGCAGTCGTCTTTTCCTAAGTTCTTATTCATTCTCAAGGAAAAGTGGTTAGGAAAGGAGATTGTTTGACTTTTCGACAGCAGCCCACATCTCTGCAGGATTTGCCCGAGGGAATTACCCACAGTTTATAGCATTACGATGTTAAACATGGGGTTACTAGGGGAGGCCGGCGTTAAGAAAAGGTAAAGTAGCAACTACAAGAAAAAAGCAGTTTACATGTAAGTGTATGATGCTGTATAAAAAAGGGGTTAACTGATTATATGAAAATGACCTCTCGTCTTTTTTGAAAATAAAAAGTCCAAACTAACAATTGGTTTAGCGTAGTCAAGGTAACGTGACATGTTGCAAAGTACAGTGCTGTCCCGTTATACTATTTCGGGCCCTTGCAACTTCCTTGCCCTAAAGCACTTACCAGATGACGTCAACTAAGTCTGTGAAGGGTCAGGGTTTAGACTAGGGTGGAGATTGGGATTGGGCCACAGTCCATGTTCTTTCCTTGTCTTTCTCAGTCCGTTGTCATTTATTGCCCTGTGCTTCTGCCTGTTATCCTTGACTATATGATTGTTTTCTATTAATTTTGATTTTCATGCCTTCCCTATGGAGTCTTGATGTTTTTGCCTGTGCCTAGTTGGGTTATTTTACTGTTGTTCTGGATTGTTTCTTGGATTATTTGGACATTTGCCCACCAGAAAGATGATGATACATGAGGCAACTTTTTGAGCAATGTTGCTAGGCAATGTTACTAGTGGGAAGTCCGACTATGTTTTGAACGGATAGCGGCAGGGCGGGGCGGGTCAGCGGAAGGGGGGACTATGATAGTAATCTTTACTCGTTACCATTGACAGCAACATTGCCCAACAACATTGCTCTAAAAGTTGCTCCCTGTATCATCAGCTTAAGACTGTTCATTTTGCATATCTCTTAACAAAACTGGAAAAGTGATCTTCATCTGTTGGGTGTCTGCATCTGGGTCCAAATACCTGTTTTTTCTTGTGTGTGCAGTTGGCATTCATGACATCCACTGGTTGAAAAATGTGTAATCACAATGAAACAGGTAGAAGATGTGACTTAATTTTTTTTTAAGAACTAGAATAAGTAGTTAAATATAATAAATATAATTTTAATATTCTATTTTTGGTCTATAGAACTTCATACTACTTCTACTGATTCAGCTGCTGACCTGAAACATGATCCATATCTCACTGAGCACAGACTGAACCCATTTTCATATTATCAGATCATTGATCATCTTTCGCTGACTACAACACTATCACCTGGTTCAAATTTAGCTACGTACTGTAATTCCTCTCATGCAGAGTTTGAACAGCAAGTCAGTGTACATGTGTGTCGGCTGGCCGCCGGCTGCTTTGTTGTGTATTTAAGTACAACCTTATTAGTGGACATTTTTATTGGTCCTGTTATTTGAGGTCAGCCTGGTGTGTCAGGAAATCCTCAGGCAACAACTCTAAATTTCACAGAACATTTCCATTGACAGATTTATTAATTGTGGCACATAGTTTGACATGTTATCACAAATCCCTTCCTGTGACTCCCAAAGCTCCCCAATCTGTGCTATAAAAGGGAACATGGATAAAGTGGCTGAGGACACTGGTTCTTAGTACTAAAAGACGCCCGAGCTGTGTTGGGCTCCCAGAGTGGATTAGCAGAGTTTATCAGCACTAGCACACTGTGGCACTCATTGCTTGTGCACTGCTGTGTGGATAAGTGGCTACAGAGAGCACTGAGTCCTTGGCCTTGGTCAATAACAGCCCTTGGGGTACACAAGGTGCTGGTCAATTAGAAAACGCTGAAACCGTTTCTTGGTCAGTATATTCACAGTCACAGTCTAATCTATGCATTTTGTAAACACTCCAGTGGATCACTGTGTGAATTCATATTTTGCTTTCATTTGAAATTACATCACATTAGATGGTTTAACACTGGAGTGACGGTGGTAGGAAGGGGGAAAACTATACTATAGACAGTGCTGACACTTATGGATTAATTCTACTGCAATATATTTAGCAAGACAAACATGAATTTACTGAATATCAAGACACATTTAAAAATTGCATCAAATTTGTATACTCAAACTTGCATGCTCAACATTATAAAGGTATGATTACTAAGCTTTCTGTCTCCAAACAACAATTCACTATTTTTTGGTATGTCTGTCTCGCAAATCACTTTGAGGTTTTAAAGAACATTTAGTTCAAAAATCCACTTTCACCTTCAAACAAATCTGTACTCTGTTAAGGATGACTGGATTTGCTACCTGTTGTGGAATTCAAATAGCTCTCTAAAACATTTTTCCCCTCACACACATTATGGAAGCTGCTGCATTGCTCATGTAACATTCATTTCAGATGTAAATCAGTCAGTTATGTGACATGGCTTACATCCTTTGGCTTACATCCTTTGGAGCAAAATGGAGCATCTTGGAAATGCTACATGCGTGTCCAAGCATAGCTGAGGGCATAGCTGTGTTGTCTGACAAAGACCATCTGGCCCACTGCAATATGTGGATAACATGTGTGTTGCTGTCAAGTCTTTTTCAAGATTCTTTAAAATGTTACAGTAATAAATATGCAAACAATATAATAAAAATAGTAAAGATGTAAAAATAATGCAGTTTGAACGCCACCACAATGTTGCTCATTTTAAATCCTCTGTGTGTGCTCAATTTACTTTTCATACAGTCTAAATTGTGATTGGTTTTCAATTAAATGGGCTATTCTGTTAATGAGAGGGTTTATAAAAACACTAGATGTGACTACAGTAAGAAGGCTTTCGCACCTAACGCGTCTATTTTTTCAACCAAATTCTTTGCCTGATTAGCGCAACTAAAAGTACTTTTTAATTTTCCGGCTGTGAAATGTCAAGGCAGCAATCTGTATAAGCTACACTTATGCAAATCATTTGGTAACATGTACTGTATATGCATCAGCAGAGTGCAGGGATTTTCCCAAATCAATCAAAGTGAAAAGCAGTAACAACAGAGGTAAGCTGTGTATCTTGGTAGTAACCAAACTTACCAGTCCGTCCTGAGTGACAGCACCAGCCGGACTATGGGGGGTAACTCCGGTGTTGTTGGAGAATCACCAAACACAAGAGTTGTCACTTGGTTTTATTTTGTTTTATTAACTTTTGTTTTGAAACTGAGATTTTTGTTTGGATGTGGAAGAAGATTTTTTTTGTTGAGACTTGGACTCATGCATTGGTGGGTGAACTGTGGGTTTTGTATTGAGCACTGACTGTGTAAACTTTGTGTTTCTTGTCATCAGTCTTTGAAATACCTGGTTGTTAAGTAAGGTGGAGTGATTTTCATGTACTGAAATACATGAAACCTTTTCACATGCAAACATGCATGTAATGTTTTTTTGTAAACATATTGAACATTGAATGACAACATTATTTACATTGTCATCTTTGTGATACAATTCTGTTTGATTTCCCCACATTGGTCCAAAAAATGCAACATTTTATCTGGACCCAACGAACCAAACTACAGTGAATGCGAGGTGAGGATCAAATAAACAAAATCTGTTTTGATATCATATACTATTTCAAAGTTGCATTAAAAGGTGATTTATGTGATTATTGAAGCATTGTAAAAGGTCAAAGGCAACACAAAAAGTAAATATGTCCTTTCACCACAACAGCCCTGACACTGTTATGACACATGCCTATATTGGATATCTGATTATCTATGACTTAAATGTGTTTAATCCTCTTCTTAGATAAACTTCGCCAGAGACCTGTCAATGTTGTGATGTCTTGGCTGTCAATTAGAGGTCGATAAAAATCATAAAACTCTTCCATGCCCTTTTAAAATATGGCCTCTGGTGAAACATTGTTCTGCAGTAGGTATTATCAATCATTCAAATCATAGACGATCTGGATTACTGGTTGCCATCAGCAGCTGTAATGGATTTGTACCTCCAAGATTAAGAGTTGAATTTTTCTTCCTTGTCAGTGAACCCACCTGCCTGTGGCACTGTTCCAGAAACATGTGCACTCTCTTTTCTAGTATGTTTTACTGTGTGTTATTCTGCACTGAAGAGACAAAAACATATATGAAGGCAGGAGGAAATTAAATTGATGACATTTAAAGACCAGGTTTACGGTTAATAAAAAGACACAAAAATTACATGTTACAGGACACAAACCTTTGTTTCCTGCATGACAGTCAGACAAGTTGCAACCTTAATTTTCGCCTTGCTAGATAAAAGGCAAAGTCCTTTGTATTGTGTTTGGCACTAAATGTTGGCTTTGAGTAAATCCTGCACACCCCAGCTGCTTTTTAAGGAAATGATTACATTTATTTTGACCCCATTCTTGTGTTAATTTTTTTGCTGTCACGCTGATTAATTTTGGTTTAAATTTCATCAATAACAGTTTTCCAAAGTGAAGCTCTATATATCTCTAAGTAAGCAGTGAGCACTGTACTCCAATACACTCTAACAGGGTAAAAAATATTCCCACAAACATCCAAAGTATGCCCCTTTCAACAAAATAACACACTGTAAGGAGACCTACTGTATTCCATTTTCCAATTCTCCATGACCTGAAGCTAAAAGAACAATATATTTAAATATCTATAAAGCAAATTATAGATAGAAAGTCACGCATTTCCACACAAAATGACCCTTTAATACCAGGTGTGATAAAAGCTCCAAGGAACTCGGTGTTATTTATTCACATTATAAAATTAAGTGCATACTTCAAACATATTTCAATAGGACCATTCCTACAATAAAGAGGAAATGTATATCCAGTATGGTACCAAAAAGACATTTCCCACCAAACTATATAACCCTCATGCTTCCTCCAGTCCCCCACCAGAGCCCACAGATGTGAAGTAGATTACGCCCCCTCTTTACCCCTCCTTTTACCAGCGCCTCTTTCCACTGCTAAGAAAGAAATCATTCAGCTTCAGCCTTTTCTACAAACAGCCCCCCCTCCCCCTACCTTCCCCTCCCAACAGTAGACAGGGGCACACAGGCGACCACACTCTCCAGCCAAACCCTAATTGTGTGTGCGTGTGTCTGCATTTTTCCCCCCTGACATGAAGAAGGAAACCAAGTGAGTATTTGTTCTCTCTGCTTGTGAATGGTCGTCCTGAGTCTTTTGAATCGTTTTGCTTGACTGAAAAAGTGGAGGTGGCAGGAGTTAGCTGTGAAAAATTTCTAGAGTTGGGTAAGTTTGGTTTTTGGCTTTATAAAACTTTTGTTATAGGGTATAATAGGAGGCTGGGGTTTTCTCACCTGGCACTCCGTTGCTAAAAGTAGAGAAATATAACTTACAAACAGCCTACTGTTACTTTTTTGGCATTTATACATTTACACGTAATTAAATTACTTTGGTTGTAAAATACTGTTTGTGGACTGTTGTTGTTGAGTTGAATAGAAATTTTGGTTAGAGAAAAAGAAGAGAGAAACTTTTATTCTATGTCAGATGTTATTTATGTACAGTACATGTTGATAGGCTGTATAGGTCTTTATATGAATAGGTGTGTGAGTGTGTGCAAACATATCTCTAATTATCTCCCCAATTATTGCCCTGCCAAGTTTGTCTCCATCTTACATGATTACCTATGAGGCCCTTGAACCTGTGGGGCCTCTCTTTGCTGTACTGGCTTATTGCCAAATACCTTGTTGTCATAGCAACAGTGAAGCAGTTGAGTGTTGCCACACCTAGAAAACACACCTGTTCAGGCTTTTACAAGAGCAGCCACAGGTCTCTGATCCACAGCTTAGGAAGTTGCCATGTATCAAATTAAATATGCACTTTTACAACTGAAAGGCAGGAAAACTTTAATTGGTATATATATATATATATATATATAACAGCTGAACAGCTTTTCAACTATTTTGATAACAGAAGAATCGTTTAAGTAATTTTTTAGTTAAAGTTCCAAACATCGTCCTATTCTAGCTTCTGAATTGTGTTGATCTGTTGTTTTTGAATATCTTTTAGTTTTGGACAGCTGTTCGTACAAAATAATTTTTTTGACAACATGATATTTGCAAAAGACAGATTAAGTAATAACAAAAGTAATATGTTAGTTGTAGTCCTGGGTTAGGAAATGTCTTGGTTGATTTCTTCAGCCATTGGATATTTTAATGTAATTGTGCAGCTTACACTACAGTAGCATAAGTCTGGATACTAGCCATAGACTCAGCTACCAGTGAAAAGTTGTTCTGGACATCCAGTTAACAGTAGTGGAAGATTTAGTTGTATAGTATTGAATCAATCAATCAATCAATCAACAATCACTACACTGCTGACAGAAGATTTCCAGTAGCTTTTCTCTAAATATTACAAACAAGAACTGAAAAATCCTGATGCTGTGGTGTTCTGACCTGTTTTCTTTCTACAAGCGTGTTTCTGCTATTTTAAGCCAAAAGAAAAGTCAGCCTATAAAAGCCACTTCACAATGACAGATCCTTCAAATGGAGCCAAAAAGGTCACTACAGGCCACAGAGTCTAACACAAACACTGTTTCAACTGAACCATAAGACGCCAGAGTGGAAATTGTGCAGACATTTTCCAAAGACAAAGGAAACAGCTCCTGCCAGTCTGTGATACAGAGAAGAGAATGTGTGCTTCTAGTTAACAGGCCTTTTAGAGACTGAATTAATGTCACAAAATGTCCTTTGACTTGTGCCTTTTACTGCTGCCATGGTAATTGAACACAGAGACAATAAAGTTATATTTTAAGATGAATTACATTTCCATTTGGCCGTATTCTGTCATTAGGCTGAAATTATTGTCACTCTATGCCATTAGGTTGTGATTTATTACAGTACAGACAAGTGCAGTACAAGTTCAGAGTAATAAAAAGGTTGGGACATGCCGTGCTGCAGCTCTCCAATCAAGGAGCTTTAAATGTCTTTGAAGACGGAGACTCAAATTCAGCATTCAAATGTTTTCTGCTCTTAATTTGTGACAAGTTTCATAGTAAATTCACCTGCAAGTATTTACCAGTTCAACACAAAATGACTTTATAAGATGTTTTTATTTTGCACACTGTACAATTTAAGTGTAGTGTGTTTAAGGACACAGACTGATGAAGATAAAGTAGCAGATATCTATTCTAGTCCAAAGATGTTTAACATTGAAAATATTTAGTATTCAAACCGTCCAAATAACCAACCTCATTCAATCATGACGTGTCACCTCTGGAAAAACTCATTAAACCAGTTTTATTCAAGTGTGTGATAGTAGCCTGTCTGTTAGAACGCATATGTCAAATTAAATGAGCAAACATATCACTCTAAGATCATGATGCAAAGGTCCTGGATTGTGTCTCTGCTTGCAATCTGGTTTGGATTGAGGGTTTCTGTTTACTGTTCTTGTTACAGCTGCTGCAACATATGTGAGGTCACCACTTAAAGTAAACAGGGGTGGGGGCACACGTGGGGCGGGGGGCGCAGGGGGATGGCAGCCAACAGTTGGTTGATTTATGGGTTTGGACCACACCACCACTCATCTTAAAATAAATAGACAATTTTACAGTGTCCGCTCTAGCAAGCATGACTGGGTGTTTCACGAGAGAACATGGCCATAGGTGCAAGACAACCAACTAAAAGTTTCACACCAGCTATGAGAGGTTGAAATAGTTTCAAGGCTGCTGTAAAAGTAAACCGCCGCTGAAACCAAATGTGCTCTGACAGCAGAAAGAGCTCTGCAAAGCCTCTACCTCACAGGCCTGGTTCAGATTTTTAAATATATTTCCAGATGCAGAGGAGAAAAGCACAAATGGCAGTGATAAATGATAAAGTGAGACTGTTGCTGTTTGACTGAACACTGTAACACATGCAGGGAGGAGGGGCAAACACTTTGAGAAAACGAACCCCCTTTGTGATGAAATCTCACCAGATGTTAGAAATTAGGAAGACGGCTCCCTCTCTGTACACTCATGTGTTGTGAGGATTCACGAGGTGAACCAACCACTGCCGCATGGTGCAATGTCAGCTTTTACAGCCCTAGTGTGACACAACTCATGCATCTGCTACAGTGAGCCATGGCCCAGCCACAGGGTGTGAGGCCATCTCCAGTTTGTAAACATAACACAAGCTGCACATAACTTTGAGCAACATTTTTACAGCACAGGTGATAGCAACAGTGGGAAAAACATGAAAAAAACAAACAAAAGCACATTGACAGATGTTGTCATGGGGATTTCTATAGACACAAGTAATTGCTGTAATAATAAGAACCGTATGATACCGAAGACTTAATTATGAGATTTCAACATTACTGAACACTTATTGTTGACATTTATGTCATGGTTTTGGGGTTGAGTCATTTATTTTGAAAGAATCCTTCCTTGTGTGTTTTTTTTACTTCCTGCCTTTGTGTGTTTCCCGCCTGTTTGATTGTCTGCACTGCCCTAATGAGTTTCACCTGTGTCTTGTTATCAGCCCCTCACTAGTTTATTTACGTCAGTGTTTCTTCATCTTATTGTCAAGCACTCCGGCCATTCCCTCTGTTCTTTGGCTTATTTGGATTTCCTAGATTTTGTATTCTAGCCTGTTCTGTTTTGAAATAATTTGCTTTTTGTACTTTTGTTTCTGGTGTTGACCGTCTGCATCTATTCTCTGTACGCCAGAGTACTTTTTGATAATTATTGAAGCCATTGAACAGATTATGCTTTACATTGCTGTTCTGCATTTTGGGTTCTAAATTCAGGCATCAAAACTCAAGATGAAAAATTCAAACTTGAACATCTGAGCTACAGAGGATACTTGATACTTTAATGTAACCTGGCAGAACTTAGGGCTGATTGATCTTTGGAAGCCTGGATGTTTAAGTTTGAAGTTTGGTGTAATTTCACAGATCCACTTTGAGCAACCTATGTTTAGATCTGTGTTTAGAATTGTTTTTTTAAAGTGGTATTTGTGATAAGATACATAAAATAAAGGTTTAACCTTCTGTCATTTTCAATTTCAATGTTACAAATTCAGTGAAATATACAAATTTTTACATTAAGTATTTGACAATAAATCTATTGAATTTCTAAATGGGTGTTCAGTGGCTTGTAATTCTTTTTTGTAATTACAGTTTGTAAATTCCATCTCTAATGTTGGTCTTGATGAAAGCAAGACTTCCAAGTCCTCATAATGTCACTTTATCAATGTACTCAATTAATACAATGACCTGCTTCTTTGACTATACATTGCATTTCATAATGTTATATAAAAAGGTGTCAATGACATATTACAAAAGTTCAAGAAAAGGGAAATGTCAGCTGATAAACTATGCATTGGTATGAAAGGATTACTGCTAAAATATACAGTGTGACATTCACATTTTTGAGCCACTAAAATATTAAAGATTAAATAGAAACTATATCTTTATTACTGAAAGGTACAGTGTGACAGAAGGAATGACAATTGGGAAATGTCTAAAGGTCATGAGACAGATCTAAGTCTCCTTTGTGCAGTTTAGCCTTTGATGCCACCAGAGTGCCTTTCATTTGGCATAATAACTGCACAATGTTTGTGTGATTTATAAAAAGCTCCTTAAGACATGGAGATGCAGAAAGTACCATGGGAAAACTTTAGATTAGACTTTAAGGTGTGCTAATGTAACCTAATAAACAGCCGGTGGTCCTCAGTGGTACTTTGGATTCACAGCTGAATCACGGAAAAATTGAAGTGTTATTCCCTGTTGACTGAGACAGAAGAGTGGAGAAGCTTAGATTTAAAAGATGATGGTGGATAAATGAGGGTCCACATGTAATATTCCCTCAATGCTCCAAAGTTCTGAAGAGATATTAACTTTTTTAAAATTTATACACAAATTTACATTTTTTCCATCGTAGCATGGTGGCTTATTTGTTAATACCACTGAGGAAACTGAGAGAATGAGTTCATTATTCACAGTCACTCACCTCCTTCTCTTCCCAGGTTAACATGTGGCGTTGTTGGATGCCCTTCATCTTGGCCTGGTTATCTATGGCAACCCCAACGCGCTGCCAAAGTGGAGATTGGGGTTCAGGCTTTGACATCTACTCTGAGACAATGGCCGCCAATGACACGTCGCAGGCAGTTGGGGATGAGCCTGTGAGGATGACAAACAACCATGACTGGATCACATCAGCAGCTTCCTCTCCATCACCCTCACCTACGCTGCTGTATGAGCCTCAACCGGACAAGTGCTTGGTCCACTTCAGCACTAATACTGCTTCAGCTCGAAGGCTGAAGGCCCAGAAAGAGGAGCTGGCCTACCTCCAGGCTATCCAGCATGGAAACAAGGCAGTGATGGAGAACTTGGAGCAGTTTGTGGGGGCAGAGCTGGGCGATCTCAGCTATGAAGATGTGATTAAGGAAAATATCCTTGGCATCCATGAAGACCAGAAGAATTGCCACGAGGTGGTAGAGAAAGCTGAAGAAGATCTAGAAAAGCAGCTGGAGGGGCAAGTGCCGGGAGTCATCGCTGGGATGCAGAAGTGAGTGCATCAGTGCAATAAATCAGTTTTTCAAGAAGTTAAAAAGGTCATATAATGCTTTTTGGCTTTTACCCTTTCCATAATAGGTTTGCAAAGTGAAAAAGTCCACCCTAAAGAGAAAACACTGCTGCTGAATTGCCTGAAAACAGCTTGATTGTAGTCCAGCCTTTACTTCTGTAAACTATCTGCGTGACTTTGTAACACGCGGCACAATGCTCGTCTAGCAGGTGGTCAGGCATGCCCTCAAAAACATGGGAAAAAAACACTGAGCTGCAGCCATTGACTGTATATATAAAGCTGCAGCACACACAGTGACAAGACGTCCGCCTGCTTTTCCCCACCCTCACTACTAAATGTTAGGCAGTTAATGGACATAAAGTTATTACTGTGATGTAGTGACAAATTTTACATATGAAAGATTAAATCATTAGCTTACCACTCTGAAACTCTTGCTCCAATCTAGGATGCGAAGCTGGTTCGGGAACATGTAGGCCTACTACTGAACCAAAGTCCTGATTAGCTTGTCAGGACCCGCCCTACTTTTATTCTGATTGGCTATAGTCCTTAACTAGCTACTGTGCATGTGCAACTCCCAACAAAGATAATAACACAAATATAAGTAAGATGCTTCACTCAGTAGTTAAAAGGGACTGCTTAACGCACTGGTTCAAAAGAGGAGCTTCAGCAATGTGCAGTATGACAAAAATATGGTGTTTTTTAAAAATGAAACCATGTAAACTTATTCTGGTACCCCTAAATAAAATTAAGAATCTGAAAATGAGCATAATATGACCTCTTTAGAAAGAATGTGTTTGTGTAATGTAATGAAGATGTAAACAAATGAACATTGGCAAAACAGAAATTGGATGTATTGTAAATGAAGAACTGTGTTCAAAAGATGACAGACAGGTAGTATTTTGCCATTTATCAGAGCACAGGTGACTGCGTTGCTGTTTCATCCTGTCTTTTACCTTGTCAATGAAAAGATTAGAGCAAAAATATTTCCATCCTTAGCTGTGCCGCTGCTTGCAGTCTTGATCGGTTTCAAGGTTTCTGGTTTACAACTCTTCTTCCAGTTGCTGTAACATGTGTGTGGTCACAATTGAGTATCCTGGGAAATTGTTGTTGTGACATTTCATAAACTAAACAATTAACACAAAAAACACTTAACAGATTATTTGTTCATCAAAATGATTCATTAGTTGCAGCCCTTAGTTGCAGCCCTGAGTACAAAGTATCCTCTTAAGAAGCATTCATGTCTACGCATAGAGATGTTATCCATGGTATGGTGCACCACTAATCTCACTATTTTTTACAACATGCACTGTGTTTGCAAAACGACCCTCTTGTTGTCTCTGTCAAGTTTGTAATTTCTTTAGCATGATATATGATTCTGTCTTCCTCTTTACACAATCTTTATCATGATATAACCAGCCTTAACAATTACCACATATTACTACCAACCTTCCTCTCCCTCCTATAATGTTTTTAATATCTGTCCCTCTCCACTTCCCGACCATTTTTCTTTCTTCCCTTCACTCCACCTGGTGACCTCCTTTGTTTGTCTTCCGGAGCAGAATCAGACAAGAGTCCTTGGCCTTTGAAGACATGCTCCGTGCTGCAGCGGACATCGCCAACAGGCTAGAGATCTCATCGCAGGCCCTGCATGCTTCATTCACCAAGCAGCTGAAAGACATTGCCAAAATTCACCGCTAATGAAGTGCTGAAAAGACTTTGTATACTGCTTACGTGTCAACCTCTAACTTGTGAATGATGTTTGGTGTCCTGTATAAGACACAAAATAAAAGAAATAAAGCATGCAATTCTATGTTTATATTAACTGTAGGTGCTTAAAAGCATTGAGATACAACAAAAAACATGTTTCCCCTTCAACAAAGTAATAACCCTGTAACCCATAAAATATTATTTTCCATCCAGGCATTATTTGTGGAATTTGGTGAGGTCAAATATGGCAGCAGTATGTGGTACAGGTTTAAGCCAAGTAGAGTGTTTATGGATCAAACTAGATTGGCCTTCAGAGACGAAAACATAATGGCTTCGTTAGTCTTCTCCAGAGGAAGCTATGCATCGGCCATCTGGTTCCAGGGTGAGGATGGAGGCCAGGATACGCTCAGTGTGTTCCAATTGAGAGTCTGTTTTTACAACAAAAAAGATAGCAACTGTTATAAAGTATTTTATGTGTTGTTTGGAGAAAACTGTGCAATAATCTGTGGATGGGGGAGAAGTTATTAAATAAGCAATTAGACAACTCCTGTGATTAGGAAGAAATAAACAGCAAACACTATAACAAAACCTGCTGAAGCTCCTAAAACAGAGAAATTCTGCATCTATACCGTGTTTAAATGACTGATTACAAGATTTTACACAGACACGTATGATGAGAAAATAAAAGCTATCTGTGGGTCTATTTGTGGATTTACCCGTTCAAACAGGAGAATCGTGTTTTAGTTGTGTGTCCAGCTCCATTTTGCTATTCTTTCTTTAACGCTGCCAGGACACATGAGAGAGAGAGTGCCTTCATGTTTGCAATGATAACATGTATAATAATATGAATTTGTACAATGTATGATATGAAAAGTTTTGCCCAGTAACAAACAATACATTCGCCGTTTAATTCCCTTTTGAAAGATTAAATATGTTTTCTCTATTTGTTGCCATGCTTTCACATTTTCTACTCAATGTTTTAGGGGAAATAAAACTTTCGGAAAATCGCAGGTGTCATTTAAACAGGGAACGAGGGGAAATGTCCCCACCACTTTTGAAATAGCTGTTTTTGTCCCCATCACTTTTTGAGACCTTGAGAAAGGTTTATTTGCACTGAAATGCAATAGTAATAAATAATATTAATAATAAAAAACAAGCCACTAATTATTGCATTATATTCAATTATATTTTTAAAATTTGAATTGTCACCTGCCACCTGAATTTCCCTTTAAAGCCTTTAAATAAAGACATTTTCACCTATAATTGGTGCAGAAAATTTCTCCAGAATGCAGAAAAATAAGTTTTTAATGCTCCAAATTTTCTGGTGGTGGACCCCTAGACTCCCCCACTTATATATGTCAGCATTTAATATTTCTTTAAAATAGTGTTGAAGTATTTTCTCATCGTGTTCTTGTGACCCCTATATTGTGCATCGTTACATCTTGTGAACTAAGTGTATCGTCACACCCTTAAACTGAGCCCTTATGTCCCCACCACTTTTCAACAATAAGTGGAGCTCTTGCTGAAGATATTAATTCACCTAGTCTGCCCTCTAGCTGTTTTCCACAGAGATTTCCCATAGGTGTTTGTTCAGTTGCATGTGTCACTTTCCAGATCCTTAATGTCTTACAAAACAACTTTACTCTTTTGGAGCAAACGATATCGAATCGTCGGTTGATCATTTCCCATACGTGCAAGTTGCCACTTCGGCTTGCGTGGGTGCGTGCGTGCGTGTGTGTGTGTGTGAGAGAGAGAGAGAGAGAGAGAGAGAGAGAGAGAGAGAGAGAGAGAGAGAGAGGATGAAGAGGAGGAGGGACCTGCCAGATGAAAGACCCGAAGTATTCACGTGTCCTGTCTTCTCACATTGGATAATGCTGTTTTGTGGCCACTAACAATGCTTCTGTCTAATCACGGGGGAAAAAAATAATTAATTTTTTTAAAATGGGTATTAAAGTCCTAGCTTTGGTCACTATGGCTTAAATTCTTGGACTCTTTTGTAAAAACTTGTATTTTTATTTTTTAGCCTACTTCTACACAGCAACAACCCGTGAATTAATAACTTTAGAATAGATGTGTAAAGGGAGTAACATGGACTGGTACTTAAGACTGCAACTACAGGTGAGCTACAGTGCCGCTTTCAGCACCGGGTGATGGATAGCTCACCGACTTATTGCGCGAACAGGTTTTTGGAGCGCAGAACCAATTTGGCACAGTGCAAATGAGGAGAGCGACACGTCTATCGATGCTCTGAAGGTATTCAGTCAGAACATCGTCATCCTCACTCCCCGCCCACGGTTATAAGCGCAGCGGTAGTAACAGTAGTGGTGAAGTTGTCCTGATATGCCTCCCGGCTGCGAAGATGACAGATTTTGCTCACACATCACGGTCTCAAGGTAATGCTGTGGCAGTGGGCGGAAACACCTCCGTGCTCTCCGGTGAGGTCGGACTTCTTGCTACCAGAGTACAAAATGGGACACAACCACCTGTTCTGTGTGAGGGCTGCTATTCTCTGCGCGCTACTCCTGTGTCCGTCAGGTAAGTTAAGCACTTTTAAGTTATTTTCTCGTGGCCTTTCGTGCCTTTTAACAGAGTAGATACGCATGCTACCGATATCGTAACAGCATGGAGCACTTGACAGTCAGAGCTGTTTAACATTTTTTGCACTGTAGTAGGCTAAGTGATAAAACTTAAAAGTAACGTTACCTTTCAATAGTAACTCTTGCGCGCTTTAACTCTTTTTTCACAAATCAGCGCTTCGCGCCTGTTTGGTAAAAGCTACAAA
Organism: Lepomis gibbosus; assembly: GCA_029875015.1. Taxonomy (NCBI): domain Eukaryota; kingdom Metazoa; phylum Chordata; class Actinopteri; order Centrarchiformes; family Centrarchidae; genus Lepomis; species Lepomis gibbosus. The sequence goes on along the minus strand of JAPMOB010234639.1, from coordinate 41,150 downwards.
ATTAGTCGCCAAGTGCCACAGTATTTTTAACATTATTCGTTTCACATCATAGCAAGAATGTGACAGCCAGAAATGAACCATGGGAGAGAGCTGTTTCCCCAGTCTGTGTTTTTAATTTATACCGTCTTTGTAGGCTATTCATAATCATGCAAATTTTAGAAATGGCCAAAGAGAATCACTGCACTATACAAAAAAAGTAAAAGTCCCCAGAACAGTGTGAGAAAACATGCCACACAATATGCTGCAAAAGCCTCTTGATAATTATATTTCAGTGGATGGTCATGGTCACAGATATGTTTCTCAAAAGCAGCATACACAGATGCATATAGTCAGAATTTGGGGTATGGATTCAGGTTTAACAATCTTAAATTTTAGTTCTCCAACTTGTTGTTTTAGAAAGTAAACAATTATACTGCATCTGTTGTGCACATTTGTTTTAAAGGATGAGACCTTTATTTGTGGACATATTTGTGCAAACAGTTTTTAAGATGGTTAATTTCACTTTGCCTTTATGTCCATCCATCTGATAGCGAAGTCTAAGATCACATGTGTCTTCTTGTGACATGGTGAGGGAGGGTTTAAAAGCACAGCTTACAGTTTCATGTTATACTGTAGCTTCCTATGTTCTCTCCTTCCAACTTAACATGCCACAGCAATCATGTGTGCAGGTGCTTGATCTCGAACTAATATACTTCTCATTAAGACATTGACCCAGTCATTCAATTTTAGTCAACTCAAGCAAAACTGTTGCATGTTTTTTTTTTTTTAGTGAACTTTTTGACAGCCCAATTTCAGGAGAGAGCCTCTGGCCTGAGAAGCTGCTGACTCGATCATCCTAACCGGTCAGTGTTTCATACACCTTTTGCCAAGGGGCTTGGCAATGATCCAACATCCACAGCCCGGTGTGCTGGATGTTGGAGGTGTCATCTCATTTCAGGTCTCCGCTGGCGGGAGGCTTTGATCTATGGCACCCAAGAGTCTTTTTTTTCAAGCCCAACATCTGGTCCTTCCCAGATGCACGGACAGATGAACGTGCACCGCCCTGACTGTCAAGAGAACAGATAAGAAGTCTCTGGTGCCTGCTTGTTGGCCAAAATGAAATTAGTTCACGATGGCAGGAGCGGAGCCCAAGTGTACTATGGGCAAATTAACTCTGAATTCATACTATTTACCATGTCTAATGGCTCTTTTTTTGCCAAAACAATTCTCAAAATTCTAAAAATCTCTTGCATAAATGGTCACTTCACATGATATCCACATATCTCTGTTAAAGACCCTCAAGCAAAGGAATTAGCATTGTCAATAGTAATAAATTATTGAAACAGATTTGCATGAAGCCCTCATGTTAGCTCTGTACATACTTTTTAAGCTCCTCACCTGGTTCCACTCCACTGGATTGTCCTACATTTATGGGTGGTAAATACTTCAATATGGTCGTCAGAACTGTAACTCACCCATGGACAGGTAATAATGTGACCTTGTCTAAGCAACCATGACTGGTGACAGATGCATATAGCCCAAGGTCTCGTTTTAGGATCCTTGATGGAAGCATGCTTAATTGGGTTGCATTATTCCCTTACACTATCGAACAGAGATCCAGAGGGAGTGGGCGGTAATGGCTTGTATACCCAATGGCATCTCAATAGATTTTTTTTAGTACTGACTTCTTGAGGTTAAGGCTTTGGTGTGATGCTTTAAATGTTCTCTTTCTGTACATTTAACAGTGAATACATTTCCTGCATTTGTTAAAAAAATAAAATTAAAAAAAAGGAATACAGGGCCACACATACTGTTTACACTAGAGCAGGACAGATTATCGCTGGTATCGTGTATATGTCAAGAAATTCCAGTACAATAAAGCCAAAGAGATGTTTTGAGGTAGAAACAATGTTCCACTTAGTTCAGTACGTATCATGGTCACAATTCTTTAAAAGGAACAGTTCAGCGTTTGGGAAATCACATTGGGCCCACTGTCATGTCTGTATGGTAAAAATTAAGCTTGAGCTAGCTGCCAGTTAGCAGAATGACTAATTCAGGTTCACGCATATACCATGAAGCCCAACTGTCAAATCAGCCAATTTTTCTTGTGGCTGATATATTGTTACCATTGTTTATCATCCCATAGGTAGTAACAAGTAATTGCAGCACAGCAATGCCAAAGATATGTTTGAAGTTCTTTAGAAACTATGACACCATTAGATAGTTTAGTAGGTGATGGAGCAATGGATAAGACTATGCCTTTGGTGTGAGAGACCCGGGTTCAATCCACCATTGTGTCCTTGAGCAAGACACTTAACCCCTTGTTGCTTCAGAGGCGTGCGACCTCTGACATATGTAGCAATTGTAAGTCGCTTTGGATAAAAGCATCAGCTAAATAAATAAATGTAAATGTAGTATAGTTTGCCACCCAAACTGTACTTTTTGTGAGCACTCTCTCTCTCTCACTCACTCACATTTTTAGCTCTGTATTTGTGTTAAGAAAAAGGACATTGGCGATATATGATCATTGGATTTTTAAAAACTCTAAATGTTCAAGTATTGGTTTAAAAATACGCACTATTGTCACCCTCGACAAGTGAAAACTGTCAGTAAACTGTTTTCTGCATCAGTTGTAACACAGAGTGACTGACAGCTCGACAATAAACACCCCTCACTAGTGAGGAATTAACTCACCTCCACTTAACACAAGCAAGTAACGATGTGTGTAATTGATTCTGGCTACACTGATGAAGGTGCAAGCGGTAATCCCCAAGAGATTCCTGTCTATTTCCATATTTTATTCATTCTGCAAAAAAATAATGCAGTTACTCTGTCTGAGCTTGTAGGCAAATATGTCTATCTCTAGATCAAAATCAATTTGATTAAGCCACTTCTCATTTTGAAGCCACATGTTACTAATAATACTAATTATACCACTACTAGTAATAATAATAATAATAATAATAATAATAATAATGTTTAACGTGCAAGAGTAAAGATAGAGGTTACATCAGCAATGTTGCTGTTGAGCTCAGATCAAGGGATCAAAAGATTTGCTAAGATGTGGGAAAGTCAATAAGACTTTAATAAGAAAAGTCAGATGTTTAGAGCAGGCTTCTGTGCTGAAACATCACAACACTCACCCTCACTCCCAAAAGCCACAACATCATGCCAACCTGATTTACTACTGTTTTTTAAGTGAGAATTAAGGGAGACACGGATGAGGGAACATGGATATGATCCCAGCATTCCCTGTGCAACTTACTACTGTCCTCTTCCACTGTACTTACTTTCCATGTAATTGTTACAATCTCTAAATATTATACTGACAAATATGAATTGCTGAATGCTAACAAAATAAGTTAAAACTGTTAACTCTACTCTAACTGCACATTTAAATAAAAAAGAGGGGAATGAAATTTAATAGAATCTGGAATTTAATTTGTACAGTGTTGAACAAATGCGAGCAATAACTAATATAAATTCCATTCACTTATACTGCATCTGCCCCTCTATAAATATTTAATATTTTTTAATGAAAATCAATAATGTATCTACAGTTCTTTGCCACGAGAAGACCCACTCGCATGCTGAGGACGATCTCTTCAAGACACTGTTTGCTGGTTACAACAAGTGGTCGAGACCCGTGCCAAACATCTCTGATGTGGTCATTGTCAAGTTTGGACTGTCCATAGCACAGCTCATTGATGTGGTGAGTCATTGTGCATGGTCAGTTTACCACTGGTTTGGCGAGGTGTTAGCGGCTGCTTTGAATGTGAACCAATGACTTCATTATAGGATTATGTAATTTCCCTCTCTCTTTAAAAACAAGCATTTGTCTATTGAAACCCTTTACTAAAGACATGGATTTTTAAATGTGACTTTGTTACATGTGAACAAAGTGCTATATGTTTCAAAGTCAAACTGAGAAGAAGACAATTTTGTTTATTTGTAATACAAATTATACATTTGATATAATGATATAATTATAATTCATAGAGCTTTAATTAGTATGATTAATACTTCTTTGTCTTCTGTACACTTCCCAAAACTTAAGCCACTGTAACTTTAACCTGTTTACCCGTAAGTTTTACACTACGTGGTTTTTCAACAGTATGTTTTGGCATTTTTATATACAGTAGCAAAAATAAGCTTTTGTTGAGTATGAACTCTCTGTCTTGTCACATAGGAAACTGTTACACAACACTTCACATCCATCAAGTTTCTGAAGTAAAGTTGCTGCAAGTTATATTTGGGTCGGCTATGACAAACCTCCAAGAACCTCTCTATTCTTCTGGCCTGAACCCAGAGTTGACAGCCTTAACTCAATCTCTATGTCTCACTGTTTCTCTCTCTCACACTCTCTGTCTGTCTGTCTGTCTGTCTGCTAGGATGAGAAGAACCAAATGATGACAACCAATGTGTGGCTTAAACAGGTCAGAAACGTTGATACGTGTTGATTTGTTATTAAGATTTATTTTCTCTGGGTTATACACAATGTTAAGAAAACCTACCTACATAGTGTTCATTTGACTAAGTTTATGAAGAATTGAATGACTTAAATGACAATTAAGTAAAGAAACGTAGCCACCAAAAACATCTGTTGTTTGTATCTCCCAGGAGTGGAATGACTACAAACTGCGCTGGAGACCATCCGACTATGACAATGTGACGTCCATAAGAGTGCCGTCAGAGCTCATATGGGTACCAGATATTGTCCTCTACAACAAGTAAGTTTGATATGAGACTAACAGTAAAAATGTTTAACCTTAACAATAAGATAATTAGTTTAATTAATGTTTAATCTGTCAATCATTCTCTTTATTAATTAATTGATCATTTAGTCTATAAAAAGTCAGAAAATAGTGAACAGTGGCATCACAGTTCAAATGGTCAAATAATTCACTACTGAATAGCTTGGACCACAGTTTTTTTGTTTGTTTAAATGATAAATTGATTATTCAAATTGTAGCCAGTGGATGCTTGTAATGGAGAGAAGAGAAGAGTCTAACAGCTACACTCATCACGCAATGATAAATTGGGTCAAATTGATGCCTATGATGGTATATGGTATGAAGATGGTGCCATCTAGTGGACTTAAAAAATCTTCTGCTCCTCACTTTAAATTTCTATATCTACACCGTCACATTGGAAGACTGATTTTATGAACCCTCCCTTCTCCTAAATTTACCTCCCTGGAGATTAAACTGAGAGGGTTGATGATGGAGTTCAGCTCCATCGAGCCAGTGTAACCACAATCTATAAGCGGAATTAAAAAAAGGTGTGAAACTGATGAAATGATAAGGACTCATCATTATGTTTTCAGCAGAAGCTACAGTGTTATCACCATTAAAGCAATGAATGGATGGGAGATTACTGAAGAAGGTTATTATTGGGAATTCATTACACTTTGTCACTGCTTAGTTACTAAAGTGAAAAGTGTATTTCTCAGCAAAAGGTAGTATAACTTCTCACAATGTCACCATCACTTATATAAAAACTTTTGCTTTTCCAGTGCCGACGGTGAGTTTGCTGTGACCCACATGACTAAAGCTCATCTGTTCTACAATGGTCTAGTTCGCTGGGTCCCTCCTGCCATTTACAAGAGCTCCTGCAGCATCGACGTCACCTTCTTCCCCTTTGATCAGCAGAACTGTAAAATGAAATTCGGCTCCTGGACGTATGACAAGGCCAAGATTGATCTGGAGCGGATTGAAAACACCGTTGACCTGAATAACTACTGGGAGAGTGGTGAATGGGCAATCATCAACGCTGTGGGAACATACAATACAAAGAAATACGACTGCTGCCACGAGATCTACCCAGACATCACCTACTTCTTCATCATTCGAAGGCTTCCCTTGTTTTACACCATCAACCTCATCATCCCCTGTTTGCTGATCTCTTGCCTCACTGTTTTGGTTTTCTATCTACCCTCAGACTGTGGAGAGAAGATCACCCTGTGCATCTCTGTGCTGCTGTCCCTCACTGTTTTCCTTCTCCTCATCACAGAAATCATACCGTCCACATCCCTCGTCATCCCACTCATCGGCGAGTACCTCCTCTTCACTATGATTTTCGTCACTCTCTCCATCGTCATCACTGTATTTGTGCTCAACGTGCACCATCGCTCTCCCAGCACTCACAAGATGCCCCACTGGGTCCACTCTGTGTTCCTGGACCTGATCCCGCGCTGGCTGTTCATGCGACGGCCCTTACCAGATGGCCGGCAGCGCAGGCTGTTGCTGCTCCAGCAGGAAGCTGTGGTGGAGCGGCAGCAGGGCCGGATAGCCGGGTACAAATCTACAAACTGCCTCAGCACCTCCGCTAACTGGTTAAGAGATGGGACCCCGTCAGACGACCCTGAGAGAAGCAGTTACGAGGATTTAGAGCTGGGTACACTGTCGTCATATTTCTCCTTCCGCCCTCCTTCGCCCAGACCTCCAGGGTCTACTCCTCCACCACAACAGAAGAACCCACAGAGCAGCCAAAACCGGCAGGAGGGGGCTTCGGGGACAAATAGACAGTTAACGGGGGCCAAAGTCAATCTCACTCAGAGGCCAACTAAAGTTGATAATACAGTATCAGACTCAACGCACCTGCTTTCACCAAGTGTTATGCGCGCACTGGAAGGGGTGCACTACATTGCAGATCATCTGAGGGCTGAGGATGCTGATTTCAGCGTGAGTAACTACTACTACTAGTAATCTACTATTATCCGAATGGCACTTAAAATGCACTTCGTCATTTGCATCACTGTTGGTTCATGATTGACTTCATGCAACTTCATAGTATATGGATTATGTGGCACTATGAATGTATTGCATGCAAAAATGGACTTTGTTATAGCAACCAATACCTCAATTGGGACAGTCTAAAAGCTAAAAGAAAATTGCTTTATTGTATTAAAAGGTGCACAGGGGAAGACTGAAAGCTACGTGGCTTAGGATCTAAACCAAAGGTCAAATCATAAACAGAAAAGTAAGCAGTTCAACTTTAACTAGGGCCACAATTAATTATTATTTTTTTGGTTAGAAAATAGTAATAAAATTACTATCATAAAGGTGATGTTTTCAGATGACGTGTATTGTCATACCAACAGTCCCAAATCCAAACATATTCAATTTATAACATATAAAACAGAAAACAGCAGTAAATTATCACATTCATATTTCTCCTTCCGTCCTCCTTCGCCTAAGGAAGCTGGAACCAGAAAATGTCAATGTGAACAACTTAACGTTTAATCGACCAGCAAAATTTTCTGTTAAAAAATAATTAATTGTTTTTAAATTAGACCCTCATCATAAAACTATTATTTTAATGGGATGGCAACCCATTGAAACCAGTAGAGAACAGTGGTAGTGGTGGACAACTGAAGATGATCCGGTGACTTAAAGTGGCTGTAGTTATATTTATATATTTAGTTAATATTTTTTTTGCTAATGTAAAAACAATGTAACAATGTCATTGCTTATCCCACAAAGGTTAAAGTCAAGGGCAACTGGACGTGGTTGAATAAACTAGAGGACATTTTGTCCCTCATCCAAGAGACTTCTTCAGTTCTGAAATGACTAGTTGGGAAACTCAGCTATTTAACTTCTGGGGTTGTTCATCGATACCGCTGGTTTGTCAGTGCTCCTGGCTGTAATAATGACATTATTATGTCGTTATGGTCTTTAGAACCACTCGTGGCCAAGTCTGAACGATCATCATTGGCATCTTCACCTGAGGCCAAGAGGTTGTTAAGTTTGCTGGAAAGTGATGAAAGGACAGCATTGTGAGTGGGGGTTAAGTGATGGCGTACACTAGTGTTGTAGTACTCAAGACTGGTCTTGGATTTGAGACCGGTCTTAAGACCAAAATTTTTGATGGTCTTGGTCTTGTCTCGGACTCAACCACATTTATATTTGGTCTTGTCTTGGTCTCGAACATTGTAGACTGGGGATTTTATTCCAAGACGAATCAACTTTGGGAATATCAATAAATTGCTTTTGCATAGTCTTGATTTTTTTGTTTCATATCTTTGGATATTTCTTCAAATACAACCAATAACCCTAATTAAAAATGTGTTGTTTAACAACCATGCAATGTTAAGCATGGAAAAGGAGCATTAAATAAAGATGATTACATTGTTTTCAGCTCTAAGTGTTTGTGTGTGTGTTTTAATTGGAATGTGGATCTTTCAGATCAATTTGAGAAGTGCCTATGATCTCGTTCCACATTTTATTGTGCGTCATGAAATGTGGGGAACTGGTCTTGGTCTCGACTTGGTCTCGCCCTCCCTCTGTCTTGGTCTTGACTTTGTCTCAACCCCTAAAAGTCTTGGTCTTGATTCGGTCTTGATAAACTATGGTCTTGGTCCTCAACTTGGTCTCGGTTTGGGTGGTCTGGACTACAACACTAGCGTAGACCCTCTCCTCTGTTCAGCGATGGCTTCTCAACCCAGGTGTAAATGGCTTCTTTGATACCTCTTTCAAATCATCCATCCTCTCTGTCTAAAATGTGGACCTGGTGATCCTCAAACAAGTGTCCTTTATCCTTCAGACAAAAATAAACTGCTGAGTTTTGACCTGAGGAGTTAGCCCTTCTGTGTTTAGTCATGTATTTGTGTAGAAGTTGTTTAGTTTCCTATAAAACCCAATTTGCAGGCTCAAACTGTTGTGGACATCTTCTCGTGTGAACTGTCCACAGAGTTGATTTGTTCTGTGAAGGCTTGCACTTCCTTGGTTTTAATTCTGACCCAAGTGTCATCCACATACCTATACCAGTGACTCTTTGCTGTTCCTCTGAAGGAGTGGGCTTTGCTCACCACTTCTTCCATGTAGGTGCTAGCCACAATAGGGGATACTATCTGTAGAGTCCCCTGTTCGAATGGAAATAGGTGGTGTTTAGACAGAGGCTGAGTAATCTACAGATCTGGTCAGGCCTGAGGCTGCCACCATGATGCAGGTAAACAAGAAGTCACATATTATAGGACGCCATGGTTTCATCTGTCCTCGAACTTGGTTTACAAAGCCAATGTAGTTTTGGATGTGGTGAGGTGTGTTACCCACCAAGGGGACTAACAAGGTAGATATGTTTTTGGCAATGTTATAGGTGACCGAGTTAATGCTGCTGATAATGGGCCTAACTGGGGCTCCTTCTTTGTGTATCTTGGGTAGTCTATACATGGAATGGCTTCTCCAGGATACAAACGATAATATTGTTCACTGATGATGGAGTTTTCTTTCTGTAGCTACTGTAGACATTTTCTGGCATTTTTCTTGTATCCGCTGGTTGGGTCTTGTCTCAGTGTCTCATATGAGTTTGTGTCCATTAGTAATGTGTTGACCTCATCCTGGTAGTCCGCTGTGTTTATGACAGCCGGGAGCACTAACGAACCAGCAATATCGATGATCTTGGCAAACGACCCCACAGAGGTTAAATAGCTTCGTTTCGCTACTAGTCATTTCTTCTAGTATCTCCAAACAAGTCTAGTTGCCCTTGACTTTAACCTTCTTTAAATAACTATGACCAGAATGACTGAGAACCCCTTACAGACAATGTGATTGCTTGTGATGAACCTATCATTTGAATGAATTGCTCCTCCTTTATGAAGCTTCATATTGAGTTTCAGCTCATTGTTTAGCTGTCCACTCTTAACTTTCTCTCTGTCTTTTTCTGTTGCACTTGATTCTACACAGGTGAAAGAGGATTGGAAGTATGTCGCCATGGTTATTGACCGCATCTTCCTGTGGATGTTCATTATTGTGTGCCTGCTTGGGACCATTGGCCTCTTCCTACCCCCTTGGCTAGCTGGCATGATCTAGCCTTTTTGAGAAAGCGTGAACAATCCATAATCACCAATAGTTAGCAATGTTTTCCATTCAAAATGTAGAACTCTACTTCTTGACTGGGAATGTGATTCAAGTTTGTGTAACATGTTAAGTTAGCGGCCTCATGAGGCTGTAACGCTCTTTACTGTACACACCACAAACCAAAAGGGTTTATCCTCTGTACAGCAGTCAATTTAGGATGTCTTAGACTCAGCTTGCCAGGCTCAGCTGTCCAGTCTTGGCAGTCTTTCATCTGTTCAAGATGCACTTCGTCAGCCGTAGTTCCTCAGCCTAACCTGTAATAGTACTTAGGCTGTGTTTGACCCAAATGCTAACATTAGCATGTTAACATGTAAGAGTTAGCCATTTTTAACTTAAAGCTAGAGTGCACTTTTCGCAATATACCGGTGTTTAAATCTAGTGTCTGTGGCCCACGCTGGTATACAGGTAGTGATGTGTTTTATGCCAGCCAGCAATGATTGGTTTGTCCGAGCTGAAGGGGGAGCAACCAGCGTCATAAGCACGTGTCAGCAGTCTTATATAATTACAGTCACTGTCAGAATGGGGAGACAAATGTTCCGCACAGCAAGTTTAAGTTAATCAGTTGTTGGATGTTGACATGCTAATGTTTAGAAGCTAAGATTTGCCATGTTAGCATGTCAATGTTAACATGCCAATAGTAGTAGTTAATAATAATAGTTGTCTCATTAGCATGTTAGTTAGTGTAACATGCTAGTTAAAAAGTGTGTGCCAGCATCAGTGTTGGGTAAGGTGTAATCTTTCTGAGTATAAGAGTCTAAAAAGTGAAACCAATGTGGAAGTGCCTTAAACCTGCATTCTTTCTAATGACCAGCAGGGGTTGACTCCACTGGTTGCAAAAAGAAGTTAGTATGTAAGATTATGGAAAAAAATTACCCTTAATTCTTACTTGAATTGTTACCTCAGTTAACAGTTTCTTAATGAGCCTATGTTCTTAATTACCAGTTTCAAGTCTTCTTCAATACAGCATGATGTTCATTTTCTAAATTATGTTCCAATTTAGAGAAAAATACACAATAGAGCATGCTATGCTTTATTTTGTGATTGCTAGGCTACTATAGCATCCTTTCAGTCAGGACAGAGGCAGAGTTGTTTTTGGGTGCTGTCGTGACATTTTGGCTGTTAATTTATAACCAAATTTCTCTTACTTAAATGTTTTCTTCTTAACTGTCCAGCTAGCGCTGATATACCCAGAAACCGCCTGGGTTTTGTTTAAAGTTGTACAGGTTGTAAATAGAGGTCTTTGAGGACTGGACTCTGAGGTCACTGGGGCTAGCTGTACAGTAGCTAAATACAGCACCTCCAATTTGGCTGGCTGCTCCACAGAGTGTGAGAATGTAGCGGCTTTGGAATTTATAACACAAGCTGAGCTGAGTAACCAATTACTGTTGGTGCTTAGTTACTGATAAAGAGAAGTAATTCCAATTTCATTTCCCAATATGAAATCAGTTTGATTACATTTTCCAAAAAACTTGCCCAACAATGGCCAGCAGCACTAATCTACAAATACAGCTGGTGCCGACAGGAACTCATTCAGCACTTTTAGCTGTCCTGTCATGAGCTGAAAATGTCAAGTGGAAATTTTGATGAATGGTTAGTAATGCGTGATGGGCATGGTAAGGTTATCACCAAAGTCATTAGGATGCATCTTCTGCGGACACTAATGTAGCAAATTTCACTGCAGTCCATGTCAATGTCATTTAAGATGTCAATGTCATTCAAATGTTGGACTGACACAATGACTGAAAAATTGCAATGAGACGCTGGGTTTGTGTCAGATTAAAAAACTTTCAGTCACGAACTTCATTCAATCTAAATGGGATGGCTATAAATTTCTCAACTTTTTTTGGTTTTGACCAACAGTGGCATGCTGGACTAAGAATAAACAGTATTTTTACAGGTTTCTCTTCCTGGCCATGCTGCCATGATTACACTTGAATGACAATATTATTTAATAAATACCCTTATGAAAAAATTTAAAAGTCAGTCTACATTTATTGAGTGGTGTGAAAATTACTTAAGGGCAGCAACAGGTTGAGTCATTCCCTGCAGTTGTTCATCGTAAATAAAGTTTTAAAGCCTCACTTTGTTATCCAAAATACAAATGCTACTGCTCATGTTCCTACATCCCTCTAATGTCCAGTTTAACTGATTTAAGAACAATTTAATCAATTAACAATTCAATCATTACTGTAACATACATAGGTAATCAATGAGAAACAGTGAGTGATTAAATGAAGAACAACTGAGTCTGTTGTACACAACAGACTCAGTTGTTCTTGAGCATACATGCTCAAGGACCTCTCGTTTTTTTTAAAACCTATTTTATTGACTGAGCCTACTAGGCTTAGATTTTCGTCTTTTCAGCAGTATTTCCCATTGACATAGCATAAAGCTTTTCCATTCACAGTCGGCCAAGCTAAAAGCAAGGCTTATCTATTCTTTTGAAGGCCACATTTTAGCCTTTGCTGTGGCTCAATAACTAACACCCATAGAAAAGTCTGGTCTGATCTTGAACTGGAGCATCAACACATTTATTCCATACCTGATATGTTATGGTCCACAAGTTAAACATGATGCGAGATGAAAAAAGCCCCGTTTTTGTTATGCACCGCCATTTTGACTGTAAGAAAGTTAGAAGTAACTGATGTAATTGATGATTGATTGAGATTTAACTCTTCTTTGTTTAGGTAGGGAGGAATTTTATTTTGTGTGGTGTGATACAACAATATGTTCTAAATAAATAAGTTTGGACTTATTGTCACCTTTCATTGTGACAATTTGTGACAGTCTGCTCGTTTACAATACAATTACACTATCCAATGCATCCTATAGAAAACTGACTATGGTATACAAAAACACTTTAAAAAAAACTTTGCATACAGCTATATAAGAAAACATACACTATACTATACAAAAAACGTTCACCCCTTCATTCCACTACTCTCCCCGCATTGCCCCAGACACACCTGGTGGTGATCTGCACTCATACTGAGTGTACTCTGCTAGTTAAGTATTCCTACCATGTCAGTATGTTTACATACTGTATGCTGAAACACAATGCAATTGTCCTGCAGGGTGGACAAAGTCAAGGCATTAACTGTACAATATAATGCCGACCAATTCAACAGCCATACAACAATGAGAGGAAATGCAGAACATCTAAGATTTACTATGATCAACAGCAACAAGTGATATGTTTCAATGAACAGGCATTAATGTATGGTAGTATACATAATGATATTTATTTTATATCACTTGATTTACATGCTAGAATGTCATATTTTATAATAATGATAATGGGCATAATGCAAAAATATGTCACTCTTTGAGTACCTGTGATATATCTGACAATCCATTACCCATACCATTATAGTCTTCGTCTCATAATTTTAACATAATCCATCATATTAAAACTTGAGATACTGTGTGTGCTGTACATACTGTATGTAAAACACTTTTTGAACAGCTGAATGACTGACAAGCCGTTTGGTTTTGTCATCTTTACATTTTGCTCAGGTTCCTACTGACAGGTTTGAAAGAGTGAACCATTTACTTTAATAATGATTACATTATTCTTTCTTTTTTTCTGCGGTAGAACCTATTGTATTTGTTAAAAGACACATTTTATATCTACAAGGATAATTCAATTTCTGAGCAGATAATAAAATCAATAACTCACCAATAACAAATGAGAACTGTTTACATTAAATGAAGTTTGTCTGAAATGATCTTAAACATAATGCCAATAGACAATCATCAATTTCTGTATACATGTTGTACTACCATGGTAAGAATATGCATCCACTTTTTTCCAAGTTGTCCATATCCACTCAGTTGAATTTAAGTAGTTTGATCACAATAAAAATGACTGTGTGCAAATGTTATTTCTGACTGACAGATGTGAGAAAGTCTGATTTAAGCTTGATGTGTAAACTCAATTAGAGAGTTTACAGTCCACTATGGGGCCGCTGGCTTGGCTAAGTTGGCCCTGACTCTGGCTTGGTCCACAGCATCCAACATGTTCTTGCTGTCCATAGCCAGAGAGTGTGCTGCAGCCAGCATCTGCTTCTTACACTCATCCTTCAGAGAGGTGATGGAATTCTGCTGGGCCAGGCGCATTTTGCTGATCAGCTCCGCCATGTCTTTGTTCAGCAGCTTCTGAGTGCCCTCGATCTGTGGGGACGGTAAACAAACATGACTTTATGGGCACAATTGGCCTTCTTCACGAAAGAGATTCACAGTAGAAAAACACGGGTCTAAATAAATAATAATAGACATGGGCACTGTATTTGTGAAGCTTCTAAACATTTTGGTTGAAATTGCTACAGGGATTGGTTCAACTAAGGTGCATAACATTATCAGCTGTTTGTGATATTTTGTCCATGCAGCACATACTGTATGTAGTCCCTTATGTACATTTTGTTGATCTCCTGTGCACATGTCAGCTGGTTTTGAATTTGTGCCACATTTTATAAATTGTTTAACACTGTAGCTTTGTAGAAACTATTCGATTATTATGATTTTTGGGTGCGAGTAAACATTAAATGGTACGGGGTCAATAAAGAAAGGGAGCAAGGCTGTTAGAAAACACAGCAAACAAACTGCAGATAATATACCGTACCTCAGTCCTGACAGACTCGTGTAAGGTGGGCAGTATTTCATCCACACTGCGAATCAGATCACGTAAAGCCATGCCTACAGACTGTGGGCAGAGATCAGTGCAGGGAATTCATCACATGAATGACTCAATTTAGTCACCTTAAATTTGTAAACTGTCTGCAGCAACAACAAATTACAAAATTAAATTTGTACCTGGACTATGGTGATATATTTTTCTGGCTGCACCTCGGTGATGTCATTCTTGAGTTGGACAACAACTTTGACCAGATTCATGACAGAGTTATACACTTTGTCATCAGAGCGGTCGAGCTCGGCTGTGGGTGCAGGCTGAGTAAGGGGGAATAATGTGTCATTACTTTACACAAAGGATCACTGGACTATTTTAAATGCACAGTAACATCAATTCAAAGTAAAGGGTAACTTTACTTTCTGAACCTACAAATCAAAGCTAATAAAAATAAATTGTTTTCAGTGGTACAAATCCTAACAATACAAAAATGAAGTGAACTACCTGTGCTGTGAGCCGTGGGGGCTTCTCTGGTGCTGCTGCAGGGCAGAAAGAGGAACAAAAAGAGAGAGAGAAAGAGAAGACAAAAGAAAAATGGGAGGATTGAGAGAGAAGAATAATAGTATTCAGAAAATAAACGTGTCATTTGTGAGTTTCCTTTAAGCGCTTACCATTCTTGGAGTCAGCTTCAGGGGACTAAAAAGAATAAAAGATAAATCTCATGAGCACAAGGAAATACAAACAGCCTGTCTGCACTGTCACTGTGATGCTATCCAACAGCTCACAAACACTACAGACAGTAATGCTCAAAGGTAATCCTAGTAATCAGCAGAAGAAACTCATTCCAGACTGAAATTGTTATGAGATATAATTTATAATCCTCCAAAGGAAACTTTACAGAAATACAAGAAGGTTAAAGGAAAAGTTCCATGTTTTCAATTACACTGTTGTATATCCCCAATTTGTGATCACTCAGTGCCCTGTGATTAAATCTTGCTAATTAGTAGTATCCACTTTTACTAAATGTGTCTCATGTATTTGTTTTTAAGTTTTTGCTTTTAGTTATAAGAGTGATAATTGTATTGGATTGTTGCCAATACATAAAAGGGCATCAATTAATTCATTATTTGTGGAGGAGACTGGAGGACCAGGTAAAACATGTATTTATATGTGCCCTTTTTGATGATATTATAGTATTTAAATGTATATACATTATGTGTATTGATATTATAATGTTATATTTCTAAATTAATTATATGAAGAAATATATGTTGCCAGTTTTTACTTTTAGAGTGATCACACACTGTCATCATTGCACTTCCTCAGGTTTGATTACTAATTTAAATAATTGAGCTTACTTTACTGTTGCTATTTGGTAACCCAAAAAAATTCTTTTAGCTGCACTTGAAATACTTACATATCATGGCTGACTACACAAACTATTATATGTTGTGTGACGTCATGCTGACTCCATTTGGTTACTACATTTAACATGTTTTAGAGATGATTTTGCCTTTAATCTGGCTCTGAAATCAAAGGTTGCAATTGCACCTACCACAGGGCTGACAAGGTCCTCTGGTGCCATGGGGTCCTGCAAAAGAACAAGCAGGTTCATTTTATAGAATATGGACAAGGACACCCTCTTTGGAAATAATTTAAGATTAGTGGGGCGTCAAGAGTAAACAAGTGGGTTGATGTTTAATGATGCCTCGCTCAGCGTAGCCTCCAGGGCCACCCACAGTGAATTCAGAAAGGGGGGAGGGGGTCTGCAGAGAGGGGGGGTTGACAAAAAATATTAATGTTCTGTTTCATACCAGGAGTCTCTCCTCCTTCTCCAGCCACTTTTTATCCTCCATCATCTCCTCTTTCTGCTGGCGGAGAGTGTCTTGCATGTTATGTCTCTCTCTCTGCCACAGGAGCTGGGCGTCCTCCTTGCTGTTTGGTTCCATTCGGAGAAACTCGCCCTCCTACAGCATCAGGGGAAGGATAACAGAAGTATGACAGTATCACAGCACTTCTTCTTTGGTCTCTTAATGCATTCGTTTTTTTATCTTACATGTAGTGCTTTAGGTTTATGAACGTTTGACTTCAAACGTAAGAAAACTGACAGACATGCACAGAGCTGAGTATTCCTTACCCCCACACTTCGACGCCGAGGGGACTTGATTGGCAACTGAAGAGTGTTCATGGAATCTACAGGGGTCTGATATTCACATGGGCTGGCCAGGTCAGGTGAGCTGGCACACAAAGCCTCGTTCAGCTGCACAGATACACACCCACACACATTACTTAGATAATAGATAATCGTCATCTTGGAGGAAGCAGGCATCTTTAGAGGTTATTTGGGTGAACAACTGTACCTGAATGTGTAGACCAACATTGAGCGTGTTCCCAAACCGCGATGGTTTCATTCTTGAAGGCTACAGTACATATTGAAACGATGTATTAAAAGTACATGTGTTGCATTTGAATATTGTGCCACTTTGTAACATATAACAGTGTCTGTTAAATCATACCTTGGGAGGAGGCTCATGAAAGGTGAGCTTGGCGTCAAACAATTTCGTGGCACGCGCTCTGTTCCTCTCTCTCTCCACCTCCTCCTCCTTCTCCATCTTGTGGACATCACTGACATTTTTAGACAAGAAGTTATATCATGTCATGTCAGTACAGAAAGGTAATCGCCATTGATCCAACTTGTGAATGTGTTGTTTTATCATCATAACCAGCTGGGTCCCCTATCTTTATTTTTAACTTGTGAAATCAGTTATCTTATAAAAGAACTTATCTTATAAAAGAAATACCTGATCTTGACCACCAGCTCAGTGAAGTTTGGTCTCTCTCTGGGGTCGTAGGACCAACAGCGCGTCATGAGTGAGTAGAGGGCAGGAGGGCAGTCGTCAGGCTTGGGCAGCCTGATTCCCTGCTCAAGTTGGTTGATCACGTCTCTGTTCTCAAGCCAGAAAAAGGGCTGCTGCCCACGGCTCATTATCTCCCACATGCATACAGCTATCGGGCAATGCAAACAGAGAAACACAGAAATGACATTTAAAAGGACTTCAGCCTCAGAGTAACTGGTGTTGTTCCGAATGAACAAGGAGTACACACATTTTTCACACCTACTGTGTTAACCTTTTTATTAAAACACCATTGCGCTGACTCAAGTCCCAACTTTTTGATTCAGCAAATCTATCTCAAGCATATTGCTCTTAATTAAATGTGTAGACTAAAAAAAATTAATAAAATTTTTTTGATCTACCCACATGCCAATAATGTGTTTATGTACACAAAATGTCTCCTGGTTATTACTTTCAGATAACCACCTTGTTTATGGTACTTCACTTTTTCTATGCCTTGAAAATATTGACAGTTTGATTATGTTCCAGAAAATGTTTTCCTTTAGGGGAGGAAATTCAATTGTCAAGTTGTCACCTTGCATTTTCCGAACACAAGCCAGTATTACATTGGGCATATCAATAATAAGGAACATTAAGCTGGTTATGCCTTGTTTGCTTTCTCTTTCTATTAGGCAAAAATGTGACAGAGTCCAAACAAATCATCCATCATCAAAGGTTAGAGTGGTTTCAATTTTGGGGTCTGACATAAAGAGCTTATTCAAATCATTTCTACCATTTCATAAAATCATGCACTGCTTGTTCTGGTTGAAGATCAACCAGCCAGCTGTCTTTTGTCATGTTCGCGGGAGTGTGCTTTCCTGTCTTGTGCCTGAACCCCGAAAATGTCTTTGCACTGAGCTGTTGTACTGTATTTTAGTGTATCACAAGCTCACCAAACATCCACACATCACTGGCTGTGGTGAAGCGTCTGAAGTTGATGGATTCTGGAGCCATCCACTTGATTGGCAGCCGAGTAACAGACGCTGCAAAGAAATAGGAAAGGAATATAAAGACGTGTGTTTAATGTTCCTCTTTGCTAGTTTGTCTATATCAACAAGGATACATATATAATATTCCTTTTCTTCTGTGATTTGGTTTGGTAAGAAAAACTAGTGCAACAATTAAATCAGCTTTTGTTTTTCTGCCTCTCTTACCTTTGTAGTACTCTTCATCCTCAATGTATCTCGACAGACCGAAGTCTCCGAGCTTCACACAGTCTGGACTGGCGACTAACACGTTTCGAACTGCAATGTCTCTGACAAAACACAAATAAGACAGAAGGACAAGTTAAGGTTTATGTGGGTACAGATGAAAATGTAGATAAAATGTAACCTGGTGCTGAAATTATCACTCGACTGGTAATATGATGGAGGCTGTCTGTCTTGGGCAGAGCAGAATGTCTTAAATTACCTTAAACCCTTACTGATTGGCATGAATTTTAAAAATGACTGCAGTGCTGCCACAACCGCAGTAGCAAATAACACAAAAGGAAGGTTTGCATTTTCCACACAGGCAGGAACTAATTTCCTTTTTGTCTGTGTTTTCCCTTCACAGGAGATTGAATCCACGAGTGGCTGCTTTGCTGCCTGAAAACTGTTGATAACATTCTGCAGAAACAACTGAGTGAAGCGTTCACTTTTCTGGCATTTCACATCAACTTTCTGTAATGCTGTGTCTTAGTATACACATTTCAAGTTAAAATAAAAAGGTTTGTCATTGCCAGTACCTTATATGACTCAGCTTTACATTCAGATGCTGTTTTGGCCTGTTGTTTTTTAATTTTTACATCTGACGATAGAACTGTTTTTCCTTACCACTCCTGTGAATTAACACACTGTGTGATAAATCCCAAGAAATCTGATCAGATCTCAGATTTGGGAGAGGTAGAAAAACAAAAGCAGGACAAGCGATCAAACGCCACAGAAAAGTGGATAGCTATGCACTGGATGCTGATTAGTATTTGGGAAGATGTTGGTCTTAAGAACGTCCTTAAAATCGCAACATAGTCGCTTGACCCCACAAGGTTGCTCTGTGCTCCTCAGGTGAATAGACAGGGTATACAAGCACTCCAGGAGTAAACGGCTGGCTCTACGGATAGTAACCATGGCAACTCTGCCTGTCAGAATACCCGCACCTCGCTTCCTACACACTCGCCTCTCATTGAAAATGAATTATGAGGTGCGTAAATCGCTCTCCGTGTGAAAAGGCCTTAACAGGAACACTTGCTACTGAACATTGACTGTTTCTGCTGCTCCCTAATAAAAGAAAAATGTTCCTGCTGATACCTGTTGAGAAAACAAAACAAGAAAACTAGACTCTGATGGTAACTTAACAAGCTAGATAAAAGGTAATGTCCTGGAAGTGGCAAATAGCTTTGGTTTAATGTTTGATTTGATTACATTAATGTTTAAGTTGAGATTTACGGAAATATTTTATTGCTACTGCGTAAAGGGAATACTGCTGGTAAAAAGCACTTAATTTGTTTAAAGTGTTTGTAAACCACACGTTATTGCCCTTTTGTGTATATAGCAGTGCATTTAAATTAAAAGTGCGCAATACACTACTTTAGAATTCATTATTCAATTTTACGCGTAGCTACGCGATTAATCGCATAAAATCATGCGATTAATTGGGATTAAAAATTTTAATCGTTGCATTATAAAAGACCTTTTACTCCTACTTTACTCAATTTCAGCGAAGACATGCTGTGCTAGCATTATCCCTTCATACACAATCAGTGTAGGTTAGGTCAGCTGGACTTAGAAGTGCTGTCAAATTGGCAACTTTGTTATCATCCCAAACAACAATTATATTACACACATGAGGCATTTATGCATAACGTTTTAGGGGACTCATTAGCTAGTCTTTTTGTGGCTATGTTTTTTTTCTAAACTTTAGGATAAGTTCATAACTTGTTTCTTGTCGAACAATAAGCTTACAACTTGCATATTCACAATATCTAGCCTTTAATTACAGGCTTACTACATATGTAACATACTGTCCATGTTACATACAGTTGTTACAATATGGGTACATCAATTTACAGTTGATTGGACAAACTGATCGTGAGTAATTATTTGATTGTTTCAGGATAAGAAATATAAACGTGCTTATGCTCTGTGTTAGAAATTTTCCCTGAGATAAAAAACAGCATAGACAAAAAACAACCGTTGTATTTCCGCTTCCTGGACATCAACACAACAAATATAGGAAGCCTCTCACCTGTGTACCACATTGACCCCTGAGAGGTAGACGAGAGCTTTGCAGATCTGCAGGCTGAACAGCACCAGAGTTGTATTTGTCAGTGTTTTCTGGTTCTGGCTTAGGTAGTTCCCGAGCTGCATGAATGTAAGCATTTAATTATGAAAGGAAATTCACTTGCAGAGTCTCTGTCACACTTTCTGTCATGCCGAGATGCATGAAGCTAGCTGCAAGGCAATCATTGGTGACTCAGACCAGCAATGTGCAAGATTTCAGTGGGCTGTAGTCATATTTTGTGTAAATACTGTCAAGTAGAGTAATGTCCCCTCAAACTAAAAATACATTAATTACACAGTGTGACTACATTAAAACTAAAAAAAAGATTGGCACTAACCTCTCCATACTGATAAAGCTCCATGACAATCCACACAGGATTCTCCTCTGTGATTCCAATCAGTTTGACGATGTGCTGGTGATTGAGGTTCTTCATAATTACTGGTAAACACAACGTTCACATGTTACTGTCACTGTTTTCGCAGTTATTTTATTATTTTCTACACCTTTTTCAAACTACCTGCTTCACTCATGAACTTCTCCATCACGTCAGGTGAACAGTCTTTGCAGGTCTTCACTGCCACATTAACCTTTTCGCCATTCTGTTAATTCAACACCCAAAAAAGATACAGTGAAAAATATTTCAACAGAAACGAGTATGAGTATTTATGCAAACAGCACATTCTGTACACAGTGTGGCCTATTTTCGTCTTGTAGAATGAACCTTCTATAGCGCTAAAATGATTAGTCGATTAAGTTAATAGTTGACGCACACCAACTGTTTTGATAATTGTCTAAGACATTTTTCAACAAAACCTTCTCTTGTTCGAGGATTTGCTGCTTTTGTGTGATGGTAAAGCGGTATTTTGGGGGAATGGACTGTTCAAAACAATCTAAAAGACCTTAACCTAGGCTTTAGAATAGTGTGACAGGTGGTTTTCACTACTTTTTGACAACTTATGGAATATTCTGTAACTACATAGTTTTATGCAGCAATTGAGACTCCTCGTAACATAAATATTTCTCCAACAAGCTTCCCACCATTTTAATCTATTATTAGTTTACAGATAGTTTTTCAATCCTTTTTTGCTGTTAGTATAGATATACTTCAACTACGAAGATACACTTACGGGTTTTTTGTAAACTCCATCGTAGACTTCCCCGAAAAACCCCTCTCCAAGGATTCGGCCAAGAACAACATCACGTCGGTCGATCCCGTACTTAACAACTACAGAACAAAATTTTAATTTATGAAAGCTCAAAAGTGACTTCCCACAGTGATAATTCTGCAAAAGACTTGAATACGAACTATGAACAAACCTGATTTTGGCCTTTCATCGTTAATCTCGCAATAGATATCTGAACCTGAAAATAAAAAAGAAAGACTTTTCCTGACCGTGACCTCACCGCTTCAATCAATATGCTGTTACTTGTTTTTGTAAGATAGTGACATAAAGGTTTAGCTTTTAAAATTGGAAATTTAAATCTCATGTCTTGCAGTATACACAGAGGTAAAACTAGGAAAACTGTCAGCTCACCCATACTGTGTCTGGAAGAACCAGTGTCGGTGCTGCTCCAGAGAAAAGACAGAATGAAAGAAAGCCCCAGTCATAAATTTTCAAGTTACTGCTCCTCAGAGCTCTGACAGAATGATCCAATATAACCGCCTTCCTCATCAACAATTCTAACTTTTCATTTCATATTACAATAAAAAAGAACAAGTACAGCTTGATTACACTGAGGCCGGGAGAGGGCACAAATCATTCAAAGTTGTAAAACAGCCAAAAGCCACTCACCTTTTAGGAATCTCAGGTAGGGAACATCGTGCATTGGCATCTAGGACAGAAATTAGAAGCGATAATTTCAGTTTAAATAATACATTTTAAAAAGCCTCTTGTGCAGCTTTTTAGGCACCCAACTACAGTATGCTCTGTCCCTAAAAACAACATATTCATGCCCTTTATTGCTAGCAATAAACAATAAAATAAATGGCATGAATATGTGGAGCTTCCAACACTGTGATCCGGACAAGTGACTGAGTCATACACACCTCTATTTGGTCGGTAGATAATGGTGTCCTCTGTGTCATTTTCCAGGCGGCAGTACCCATCAATAAGGTCCATCATGTTCTCTGCCATAGGGACCGCGGCCACATTGATTGATAGACGCTATCAGAAAGAATAAAAGAGATTATTACAATGCGAGCACATGTACCGGGTCAAATTTCCTGTGCAGATGCTCTCTATAGTGAAGGTACTTGGTAATTTTAGCTATTCTGATTCTGTACAAAGTACTATTGTATAATAAGATCGATAGTGTTGTTGTGGTACTTACTTGTTTGGCCCCTTCTATGTCAAAGTTCACAAGAGCCTTGCCATCGCTCTGAGATAAGCATTGTATTTTCTTGATCTGTTTGAAGTCGGCTAGAAAAACAGGCTGAGGCACAAACAAGAGGAATACAATAAGTGAAATTATGATGGGGCCGATTACATTTGACAAACTGTGTTAGACATACAGCGATGTAGCATCCACTGATGGCTGTTAACAAGGTCAGGAGGTATGGTTTCTTTGCCAAGTATGTATTGACTTGAAAAATCCAGCAGGAAATAATTTATATTTTCAGACTTTCAGAATGAAACAGCAGTATTTTCAGAAATTATATGAATAAAGTTATAGTTTGACATTTTGGGAAATATGCTTGTTCGCTTTATTGTCGAGAGTTAGATGTGAAGATTGCCCGCAGAACAGACCACTCAAATGTCTGTACGATAAATGTGAAGCAGCCAGTTAGCTTAGCTTAGGCTAAAAACTGAAGACAGCTAGTCTGGCTCTCTCCAAATATAACAAAATCCAGCAGCAAAAAAATCTCACTTGGTCACACACTGTATCTAGTTTGTTTCAAAAAAGAAGTGTAACCATGACGATTTGTGGTTTAACGCAGGGTTGTGTAATACTGACTTTTTTTTTGGCCAGAAGCAGTTGTCAGTCTACCAATGGAGACTTCAGGAAGTCACTGTTAATTATTGAGCTTTAGAGGCACTGGTGAGTGTGTTTTATTTTTTGGACAGAGCCGGGCTAGCTGTTTCTCCCTGTTTTCAGTCTTCATGCTAAGCTAAGCTAACCAGCTGTAGTGTTTACCTTTCAGACATGGGAGTGGTCTCAATCTTCTCTTTTAACTCTTGGGTAGGAAGCAAACAAATGTATTTCCCAAAATGTCCAACTATTCATTTACCAAAACTTAACTCAGCTAGATAGATTAGATCTAAATCTTCACTATGCTTACCGCTGAATTCTTCTGTGTGCGTTGGCGAATTCCCCTCCCACCGATGACTAGTTCCACTGACAGACTCCAGCCTTGCTGTTGACAAGTAAGAGCTGTTAAATGTTTGCAATATTAATGTGAGCAAGAGCAGGTTTGGAGCTCCAGATGTTGATAACCAAGACTATGATAGGATTTAGTGGTAGAGACCTTTTCGTTTCTCAGTATCATGCTGAACATGTTGCCACTCACCACTAGTTCACATGGGAAAACCTCTTCATCATAATTGCTGAAATCTTTGAGGGTCTCAAAAAACTTGACCATACAGTCGTCCTCCTTGAGTGTTGCGTACTGCTGAAACGTTTGCTGGATCAACTTCCGCAGAGGCTTTGACTGGATCACAAATAAGGAAATTTTGTGTTTTATGTCCACTCTGATGGGCTACCACTCAGTAGTAAATAAGGAAAATAAATGTGTGATTGACTAGAATATAAAACATTAGCATAGCTCACCTTCATGCTGTTAATCACTTGTTGAGGAAAGAAAAGTTCCAGGCCCACTTCTTTTCTTCATTTGTAAAGCAAATTTCAGAAAAATAGTATGTATTAAACAAAGAAAAAAGCTAGATTGTAACATCATATGTTTTAAATGTCATCAATTTTCAGTGAAGAAAGAAAGAAAATGGTAGTGAATCAAATTATCCAGTGGGGCTTTTTAAAGGGTTTGATTACATTAAGGCTCACTATCTACCCATAAAGAGAAATCGCATTGTCTGAGTGAAGTTATATCAGTTACAAGATTATGGGAAAATAACAACTTACTCTAGCAGCTCAAAGTTGGACTTCTTCTCTAGACCTTTTGAATTCATGTCTTTATAGAACCTCCTGTAAAAAAAGAGAGTACAAGGAAAACATCTCAGCAACTAATTCATTCTATACAATCAAATGTCCCTCATCCTAAACAATAAGTTTCACTGTCATGGCTGCAATCAATAAAAAAACTAAATTGACCAAACATTGTTGACCATACAAGAGCAAAAGAATGAGAGCAATGCAGTGACTCACCTGATCTCCAAACAGCCGAGCTGCAGCGCCATCCCATCACTGACCTTACTGGCATGATACTGCATGTAATCATTACGCACCTGTCGTAGAATGAAACAGAGGGGGGAGAGAGAGAGAGAGAGATCTGATAAATCTGTGGTAGAACATTCAAAACAATCATGATTTAAAAACATATGCATGAGTATAATTAAGTAAAAATCTTTTTTTCAGTCCCTTTTCCACAATAAAATAAATATCGTATAAGAAAAATTAAGTGCTAATTTACTTATAATTCAAATTAATTAAATCAAACATTTAATAAACATTTGTTATATTATTATGGAGGGAAATTATATCTCAATAATTATCATTATTTTTTAATTACCCAGCCCTATTTGGATATGGTGGCAAAATGAAAGTTATTTTTTCCCCACTACCCATAACAGACTGTTTTTATTTTGATTATACTGCACAGATTATGTACTGCTAAATGCTGAAAGGTGGTGACGGCACTAAGTAAAATAGTTTATAATAGCCTAATG
Organism: Lepomis gibbosus; assembly: GCA_029875015.1. Lineage (NCBI taxonomy): Eukaryota > Metazoa > Chordata > Actinopteri > Centrarchiformes > Centrarchidae > Lepomis > Lepomis gibbosus. The sequence goes on along the minus strand of JAPMOB010234639.1, from coordinate 15,694 downwards.
GTTATTCAGCTTTTCTGCAGAATCAAATGGTATTCTGCAGGCCAGTAATAAATATTTTGTGGCCCTGTATGGTTTTGTTTTACAGTAATGAAGTTTTATATTATTACATGTAGATTTGTTTGAAGCAAAAGGAGTGCCATCTGCATAAATAGCAGAATGAATAATTAAATCAAAGATCGAGTACACTGTAGCTTATTACCTGCTGGTAAAAATACACTAGTGTGGACCTGTCATCTTTGAATCTTTCCAGGAAATTGACGGGTATGTATCTGATACGAAGGTCATACCTGTATTCAAAAAGAAAACAGATATCAAATGACATACTTCAATATCAAAACACCATAGATGCCTTCCAACAGATAGAAACAACATTCGAAACACTCAAGATAAAATTAGATACAACCGTCCTTGTGGTGTATCTGTACCTCCACTCAGCCTCTACGTGATGGCTCTCGTAACGTTGTTCCATCTCGCCGACAGTCAGATCAGGATGCAGCCAGTGAAGTTCTTCTGACTTCAGGTGCTTCAGCAGGAGACCATAACATCTAGTGTGTTTGATGTTCGGCCCCAGTCGACCGCTAATCAGAATCGAGCGAATGATTGCCTAAAGAAGATGGAACAAGATATTTTCCCCTAAAAAATGTATTATGAATTTTTAGCCTTGCTATTTATTGCACGTGGTTGACACCTGCTTCATCTTTACATGTACAGGCTAACAAATTAGCCTTAAAATTGATGAGAGGAAGTTCTGGAAATTTTCATGTATGCCTGTTGCTGTACCCTCAACAACGGAATATTAGAATTATTTATTCACTGAGTAAGGATTTATTATATTTCGGGAACAAGGCCAAAAAAAATAGATTTCTATCTCAATTACTTCCTCCAACTTTGACGGGTCTTCTTTGAATTTATAATCTAAACTAGCTCAAATAGGATTCCCCTCTTTATTACACTCCTCTTACATGTAAACTCCCCTCCCCATTTTATTTTAGATTACTCTCACCCTGATTTGCCAGGAGCTGTCACATTTAACCAGCTTGAAGTTCTTGCCCAGGTTGTTGTTGGTGCAGAAGCACACTTTGAGAATCTTGACGGGCCCTCCATCCCCAGTGAATTGCAATTCGGGGTTGGGCTCTGGGTCACATTGTCTTGGACTGGGCACCTTCCAGGACAGGGTGTCACCGGACATCACCTCATACATTCTCAAGGCTGGGTTGGCACCATCATATCCACACAATCCTTGCAACAAACAAAGGAAAAAGACTTAAATTAAAATGTAAAATGAGTAGTGAAATTTGCCTCATAGTACTACAGTCATGCTACTCTTTACACTGTTGTGATCTTGTGCCATGTGGTGTCTATGACTCGCATCATTTCATTCTGAGATGTGCTGATTACATTCCTTCCTTGATTTCAAGTGTGGGCCTGTGTGATTCATAAAGCAAAATTGTGACAGTGTAGAGACACATCTAACATCTACATCAATGAGGAAAACTCCTTGAAATCCGTCTTCTCCCAGAATGCAAATATAACTTAAACTTTATTACATATCTGTTGAAAATGCAATAAAAGGGACAACGAAATGTCGTAAACCAAAACAACACAGAAATCTAATGAAACAACAGAGTGATGATGACTAACCAACCCACGTCCTAGCTCTGGGCCATTATGCAACTTGTGCTGATTGAGGTGATAAAACCTCCCAATGTAGCAGGGAAGCAGCTCTTCAGTCCTCCTTAAAACAATAGTTTGACATTCTAAGAAACACTCTTACTTGCTTAATTACAAAGCGTAGACTGATGTCACTCACACATCTGTCTGTTCAATATACTAGATTAAACCCTACTATACCATATTATTCTATACCATATTACATTTGATATGCTATGTTCTATTGTGGCACTATACTAACGAACTAGGCTATAGTATTATGATATACTTTTACATTGCAACTTATACTATATCCTATATCCCATACCATACTATACTACATTGTACTATACTGTCTAGCCTATGTTATACTATATTATGTTACTGTCTTCTTCCTACATTATGTACTATATTTCTATTAGAATTCTATATCACATTTCTTAATCACATTATATATTATTCTGGTGTACACTGTTTACATTAATATGAGATTTGCTGCTATTAATTAACACCACTGTCTTCCTTAACCTTGTCTTAACACGGGAGTTAAAAGCGGCTGTGGCGGCAGAAAACAGACTGGGAGTTGTCGCAAAGTAAATACGGCAACATGCACAGGACAAGTGTAGGCTATCAGTGTTATCTGCACGTACAAAATATTATAAGAAAAATACCAAATCAAAAACTCTTTCAGTAGCATCGTGTTCCTGCTTTGCATGACTTTTGAGACCCAATCAGAGAGCCAAACATGAGCGTCTGTGTCATTGCTTATAAAGTCCTTTTGCCTGTCCCCACTAAAACACTCTCCGGAATTTTAAAACGAAAAACGGGGTGGCAACATTTTAAAACTTCTCCGTTTTCCCCGCTATAGTCTATACGGGAAGTACAAACGTAGCAAAAGTTCCCTGTTTTAAAACAAAATCGCAGTATGGATGGGGCCTCAAACTTACACATTAATCCTTTAAACAAAAAAGACAGCCTGTTAGCTAGAAAGCTTTAGAGGTGGTAGTATGGGGTTGCTGTTACCTTTGGAGAGAGAGACAGGCAAGCTGTTTCCCCCTGTCTTTGTGTTTAGCTATGCTAACCGGCTGCTGGTGACAGCTTATATACACAATACAGACATGAGAACTCTTGGGAGAAAGCGAATAAGAGCATTTCCCAAAATGTCAAACTCTTCCTCCAAGACATGAATACCTCATAAGACATACAGCCAAGCAACAGGAGATTCTTCTCCAACCACTTAGCATTAAACAAACATGGGGATGGTTACTGAAGATTGTAAAAACTTTAGCACACTGTCACCATCACAGTCAACCAAAATCTTTTCACTGGGTGAAAAACCTGAAAACTGCACACACTTTTAGAACTTTTAGATCTGACTTTCAAATAAAAAATATCAGGAAAATACATCTGCCTTTGCCGTAAGAACCTAAAACATCAGTCTGACTCTCCACTCTTCACATTAATGTTCTGCCCTGTCAATCAAACAATCTGAGTGCAAGTTGACTCAGCAAACACAGATAGAGTGAACTAAATACTTTAAAACCACCTTGACCACACACCTCACTATGAGGTTGAGATTTCTGCCGGTTACCCACCTCACAATAGCATCCGTCAGAAAAGTGCCTTTGGCTGTCAGAACGTGTTCTCTCATAAATGAAGCTCCATGCTGTTAGTCGGCTGTGAGGGAGCTGAGCTGTGTTAGTTTCTCTCAGGGCTTTCCGCCGCTGTTGGACGGGATCGTGTTTTGTTAGCCTGAGGCCATGAATTCCCCAGCAGGGCCGTGTGGGTGTGTTTGTGTGTATATGTGTGTGCGTGTGTAGTGAAAAAGACAGAAACAGGAAGAGAGAGAGAGAAGATCAGCGTGCAGCACGGCCAGCATGTTGCACCATCACCTGGGTGTGGGAGGCCTGACAGGAGGGGACTGAGGAGGCAGACGCGGAAGGTTAAGATTACTTCTAAGAAGAAAAAAGGCATCTATGGTTTAAAATATTTAAAATATGTGGGGCTACACACACCTGCATTCCTTGCCTCACAAGGAAGAAAAAATGAGTAATGATAGTGACATATATATTTATACACACATACACACATTACAGATTGCTACAAATGCTCAGATAATATTACAGTGATAAAATATTTCCGGTTTCACATCTGTGAGAAATGTGGAATGAAAAAAATAATGGAGACTATCACTAAATGTCTTAGTAGATAGATAAAAAGTAAAAAAGTGTTTCTAGCTGAAATTGTCAACTATGTCAAACAACATCAGCGACAAATGCCATAAATTGTAATGGTTGTTGTGAAGATCAGGATATGTTTTCTCTGTCAGTGTTCTCTGTGAGCTCTAGTCTAGTTCAGGTAACATGTTTGTGAGACTTCATTTTTGTCTAGTTGTAGTCCTTAACACTTAAACACTAAAACTCAAAACAATGGGGCATAGATACAGAACTGGGGCCACCATGCATGATAACAAACTGGCCTACATGGAATACAGTCATGTTTCTGGGTTTTTTTTGTTTTTTAACTTTATGTATTCAGGGATGTTTCACTGAGAGGAAGTCTCTCTTTTGCAGGAACGCACAATTACACACATTCACAGCAGGAATCTGTCCAGTTCAACCACAATCTGATCTGCTGGACACTGAGCAGCTCAACTAGAGCGGTTGGGGTTAAGGCAGTACCTTGCTTGGCACCTCAGTGGTGCAATGAGGGAGGGTCACTCATTAAGGTATATTGAGCTTTCTAATTATTGTATAGGACTGTGGACTATATAAATAGGACTAGGACTATGTATAGCACTAGCACTCTACCAGTTATTTTGTAAGCAGGGTAGTCTTCTCAAGCAGACAGGGCACTCAACAAAAGTAAACAAATATTATGCACTAAACAATACAATGCAAAAAAAAGCCCCCGATTAAAAAGTTTTGTTTTTGTTTTTAACAGCTCTCTAGTGTTTTTAAGTGAACAAAAGTGACACTTTCCAAGCTCACAGTGTTGTTGCCTCTCTCACACACTGTCATGCTGGCACTTGAGTTGTTATGCTAACAACTGTTCCTGAGGGAGGTTTTTTATGACAAACTGAGACCGAGGTAGAGTGAACTAACTACAACAAATGCTGCAGCGGGATGATAAATAGAAATATTCAGTACCCAAACAATTGTCTAGATTAGGAGTTATTCCTGCACATCACTGCTTCCGTTCTTCCATTTCGCAACTGTTGTGTCCAAATTAGAAATGTACAGTATCTACTGGGGAGATGAGATAGTGAATGACAGGGACTGATTCAGGCTGACAGATTATGACAAATGACAATGAAATTCCACAGCAACCAGTGGAGAAGCAACTAACTTCAACAAGGCTACACTTGAGAGAAAGAGGAGGCTGGACAGAAAAGGCTAGAGTCATTTTGCAATAGAGAATGTCTTAAAGTAATAAGTGTTACCGCACACAGCTGGGGAAATGTTAACCACACTGTAAACTTATGGTCATCACTGCTTCTTTTGTTTGCATGTCATGTGGGCTCTGCTCTTTTCTGAAAACTAACTTGTTCCTTTTTTTGGCTTCTTGAACAAGTCTTTTAAAGCAGCAGTGTGTAGGGTTCAGCGGCATCCAGCAGTGAGATTGCAGACTGCAACCAACTAAATATCCCTCGACCCACTCTCCCCTTCCAGGCGCTTAAGTGGCCACAAATCTCACGAAAGACACGAAAGGTCCTCTCTAGAGCCAGTGTTTAGTTGTCCGATCTGGGCTACTGTAGAGCCTGACCAATATGTGTTTTTTAAGACAGATTATAAATTTGTTATGTGTAGTTATAAGACCTCAATGAGATAACATGACGTAATACAGTTTAAAAATATTTTTATTGTCATAAATAGCTCTACGAACTAAAGTAAAGCTGATTATGTCAGCTGATTGCTGTGTTTTGTGCTAGATTTGTGGTTCCATACACTGTGTTGCAAACAGGGGAGTTGCAGAATGCCCTCTGGTGTACAAACTGTGCAATGACAACACTCATAACATGATTGATGGATCCCTCTTTACATTTCCTTTTAAATTGTCATTTACCAACTGTTATAAACACTGATAACAATTTACCTGCAATTAACTGATACTGGTCAATAATATCGGCACATCAACATACTGATCTGGCTCTAGTATAGTCTAGTTTAACATGGCAGTGTAATGTGGCTGTCTCTGTGAAAGATGACCTGCTCCCTCAGTAGTTATTAAGGAATTATTCTGACTACTATACTGATTTTTTTAAACTCCCAAAATATTGGTATTGGTATAAAATGTCCAGTAGCAGTCAGGCTATAGCTCCTACACATGTTCAATCTTTGACAGTATCTCTGCTGTCTGTCTAACAGTGGCGCAATGAAAAACACTGCCAGAATCTGTCATGACATGCTGGGTGCTCCTGACTGTATTAAGATCCATTCCACCCATAAGTGTCATCAAATGTTGTTTGTGGGTAAGGACATTAAAGGAGAACTGTCTCAGAAGACATATCATGCTATCCAGCCAGCTGAAGACACTCTTAATCAGAATGCATTTTCTTTCCAAATGTAATTTGAGAAAATGATTTTTTTTTTAATGTCATGCTTGTTTATCTGATATCAAGTGGAAATCACTGAATTAAACAGTGTAAAGAGAGCAACTCCCCCTTTCTTTTTTTCAAAGCCAGAGTTATGCTATAAATTATAAAACCACTGTAGTTACAGAGAAGCCTCTTTTCCTGAAAGCTGCTTGTCAACACAGGCAGGCACTGAGACAGGCCTTCTCTCTAAACAGTGTTGAGGGTCTGCATATTGCAACTTCATGACCCCAGGCACTGGAATGCAGCTGGCTGCTTCTCCACCTGCACAGACTTGCTTTGATAATGAACAAAGTTCTCTCTCTGTCAGAAAATCGCACTTACCACTTCACAAAGTGCCATTAAAACAATTCATTACCGTGTAAATACAGTTATCCAAGCTTCAGTGCCGGGGTTTATGCTTTGCATGGTCCCACCAAAAATGGAAATATTCTAAAAAAGGAAAACTACATGTTGTTTATAACCAGCTCACCTGAAAATCTGAACTTTTAAGCTCATTTTATGGTTTAAATGCAGACCTGTCTGTATTGCGTTAACCTCTATAAATCTGGGCCTATTGGAAGCACTTGTAAGTTGTAATCAGCTCACCTCAGCAGAAGTAAGAAATCCCTGTGCTGAAATAAACACACACATCTATTAATCGTCTTACCTGATTCTGAATGAATTCCTCTAAAGCTTGACAGAAAGTGTTTTTCCTCACGGAGAGCCCAGGCCTGACAGTTTGTGTCTCCCACTGTTAGTCGAGCAGGAGGTGGCAGGTGGCCACTCCCTCACCTAAGCTGTCCTGCCGTAAGGTGGGTCCACTTCCTTATTTCAGGAATCTCATGTCCTAGGAATATGGCGGATTTCCTTTTATTCTTCCCGCAGTTTTCAAAATAATCTCCTGTCTTTGTCTGCTGAGTCTCGCAGGTGTTTTGGACTCGTTCAGACGCAGAAATGCCTTGCTAGTTAACGTTAGTTCCAAACTGCTGAAAATATGTCGATTAACAAAGTTCTTTAGTTAGAAATAACTACTTAAATGTACCATACGTTTACTGTACAAACGCATTTATCATTGCCGTGAAGGAATACGATACTTTGTGAGCCTTTAATTTGAATTTTGGTCCTTCACTTACATCTTACTTCACAAAATGTCCAGTCGTTAAAAAGTGTTATTGGCGTTGTAGTGGTGTAATTACGTGGTCTGGACAGCAGATGGCGCTGCAAGCTAACACAAAACAGGACTTGCAACCTAACTTTAAATGGCCATCCTTATATTCATGTATGTTTGATTGATGAAAACGGAACACAAATGTTTTATGAGTGTCACAGATATTTTCAAGTTTTTCTTTTGTTTCATAAAACTTTCCTTACAGAACACAAGAACAACAAGCATACAGAGAAAACCTCATACACCGAGCTATCAAATGCAGACTTTAATAAGTACATATTAAATAGAGGGAACAAAAATAGAGTGAAAACACATGATTCTATAATGAACATACATGAATATTTTCTCATATAGAGACAGGCTTAATGACCAAACAATTCTGGCTCCCAGGGCGTCCTGATACCAAAAATGCAGTGCATTTAATGCAGTGATGTCTGGTTTTTGGTTTGAGATTTGCTGGTATGAATACAGTTTGACAATATATAAGACAGAACGGTCCAAAGTATAGTTTACTGTAAGTCCAAACACATCTGAACTGAAGTTTCATAATTTTAATTCTGGTTTATACTTAAACAAAAACATTTCCAATCCATTTAAGATTTACGCATTCTTTTAAAAGTAATGTGTTTTGCCTTGTTTGCTACATAATATTATGTATCTTGTTAACAACCAAGAATTGCACACACATCCCTGATGTAGTTGTTGTGTAGTGTCAGACTGTGTATTAAAATATCTCTCTGAATGTATTCGTTTCATGTTTCAATGCTGTGTTTTGAATTTTGATAGGCAGGTCTCCCTTCTGTTTACACATCACCAAAGCTAAGATGTATGACCCACTGGTGGAAGAAGCATTCAGATCCTCTGATTAATAAACAAAAGTGACAATACAACAATGTAAAATAATTCCGTTGCAAGTTAAAAGTCCTGCATTCAAACTACTTGTTGAAAAGTAGAGAAGTGTTTTCAGCAAAATGGCATGTTAAATGATGTGGCAGGTTGAGATGAAGCTAGTTTAACTGTTTTATATACTTCTGGGTAGTTTAACTATGGCAATGCATCATATGTTATGAGTTGAAATGTTTTGTGAGTAAAATTAACTAGTAGCTACAGCAGTTTGATAAATGTAGTGGAGGAAAAAGTAAGATATTTATCTCTGAAATACAGTGGAGGACAAGTGGAAAGTAGCATAACATGGAAACGCTTAAGTAAAGCACATGAACTTGAGTAAATTTACTTGTAAACTTTCCACCACTGGTATTAACAGGCCCAAAATAAGTTATTTAAAGCTCAAATATAACATATCTTCAATGAACATGAAGCCTGTATGTTCTTAACACCACATTGGAAGAAACTTATTTCTGGCCATCATATATATCCTGCTAAATATACAGTAAACTGCATTAATTTGTCATTCATCTTTTCTTGTGTTGTGTCACTCTGTTCTCCTATTCCCTTATTGTAGCATCCAGCTTTGCTTTCTGTGCCAGAGGGTTTGGCATAGCTGTGTGGAGCAGTGACAGCTGTAAGGGAGTTCAAGTCTGGGTCAGAACAAGACCAAACCACACCCACCATCCAGCAGACTGAAACAGTGTTAAGGGCAAGAATCCACAACAGGTGGCCATCAGGCACGGATCTGTGTGCATTTGGACAGTAGCAGGCAAGGGCTCTGCAATGGTAAGCTTCAGCAGTTACAATGATTTCACTGTTCACTGGGCTCTATGTGATCATTAACGCTGGCTTTTTGAAACCCCTCCTGCCCTGAAACTTATAAATCATCACCATCACATCCCCCTCCTCCTCCATCTGTGCCCACACTGGCTGCTGCCTCCCTGTATGGAGCTGTGTAAAGTATTCAGAAAAATAAACTCGGGGCACACAGGTGGCTGTGTGGCATGCTCATGCAGAATGTCTCTTCACCAGGGAGTCCGAGGTGTTGAGGGAAAAGTATCTGATGTGTTATGGCAGCATGTAGAAAAGAAGCTAATAATATTACTGAATGTTAGTCTAGCCATTCTGTCAATGTGGGTCTATAAAATGTTGATAGTAATGTCACATAACATGTCTGATGTTTTGTTGATTTTATACTTAGGTCCTGAGAGAAACAATACTTTATTTCAGCTTTATTTTTTATAGTTGGAATGACAAGTAAACATTATATTTGAACTTGAAATATACATGCATATCTGCGTACTAATTTAACAAGTATTTCTTAAGTGCAACGATGGAGGAAGGATCTATAGCCTACTGATTACGTAAAAGTATTACAAGTAAAAGTCCTGGCAGAAAGTTAAGTAAAAGTACTTTACTCATTAACTTACATAAGTACTTTAGCAACATTTTATGTTGTAGCTGGTTGCACTGAAGATTATTTTAAATATTTCGTACACCTATTCACAGTTTAATCTATAAGAATGTATTATATTTCTTAAGGTGATCGTGTTGTAAAATTGTATCTTCAGCTGTCAAATAATTAAACTGGAGTAGAAGTATAAAATAGCGGCAAATGGAAATACTTCAATAAAGTAAAAGTGCTTTAAAATTATAAGTAGAGTATTTGAGTAATTCCATCCATCCATCCATCCATCCATCCATCGTCAACTGCTTATCCTGCGTACAGGGTTGCGGGGAGGCTGGAGCCTATCCCAGCTGACATTGAGCGAAAGTCGGGGTACACCCCGGACAGGTCGCCAGTCCATCGCAGGGCCTATTTAAGTAATTGAACTAATTTAACTTCTACCAGCAATGGAAGAAGTATTCAGATCCTATACTAAAGTAGAAATAAAAAATACCATAAAGTAAAAATACTGTATCACAAGTAAAAATCCTGCATTTAAAACTTTCCTTAAGTGAAAGAACAGAGGTCTTACCATCAAAATATACTTAAATTATCAAGTAAAAGGACTCATTATGCAATATTCTGTATTTTTGTTATTGTTGACAAATCCTCTGAAAAGACCAGAAACAACAATGTGTTAGTCAATCACTCATTACTTTGAGGGGTCACTGTTACTTAAACAGATGTTTAAGAGTCACTGAACATTTCAGTGAGTATTTACTACTGCTGCAATATTAAAATAAAAATACATTAAAGTGCTCGTTGAACTCTGAACTTGTTCATCAAGATTTGTCCACAGTCTTGTGCTGTGCTATGATAGCAGTTCTTTCTCTGTCCACAAGAGGATCCATAACACAGTATCTGTATCTGATGATCCATAAACTATGGTTTGTCATGTCTAAAAACCTTAATGAATGTTTACATTCTACCAGTGTGACACTTTTGCCCAGAACATCTGAAAGTGTTGACTACCAAAATATTGCTATTAAACCTGCCAGAGACGTTGCGAGGCTGACTCATTTCTACATGCCCTATATTTAGAAGCTGCTCTTTTATGTCGGATGAAGTGTTATAAAAGCTCTGATGACTCCCACTCCTGTCCAAGTATCCCACCCTAATGACCAAAGTCCCCACCCTGGAAGCTTGCTGTGCAAATGGTAGAAATGGTATGCTTTGATCCTATAGGTCTGCTCCCTACACCTCATAATTACTCGTTATAGAAATCTTTGTCCCACCTTTTCTCTGTTTAATAAAGTCTGGAATATTTATCTTTCCACTGATGGTCATTAAGTGCACATTCTTCCAGAGGTGACCTCTGAGGTCAAAACGTTGTTGACATCACTTCTCTGAGTAATGGTTAGCTATGACTTCTCCCCATTTCTCTATTTGTTCACCTTTTGACTCAGGGAACAGACACCTGCGAGACAAAAGAGGTCGGACACCAGAACGCTGGAGGAGAAGCAGGGGAGTTATTTGGTTTGGGTAGCAGGTGTGTAGGTCTCTAGTGTGTGTGTGTGTGTGTGTGTGTCCTGTAAAGGGGTGGTCATTGAATCCCATCCAAACTCAGCGGGAGTCCACAGTGTTCACTGAGGTGTGAAGTGGCCCGGGCCAGGAGTGGATTATAAACCTGGCCTGCATTACAATAGAGGTGAGAAGCAGCAGGGGCCCCACATAACAGCTCAGCAAACAAGACCAAATGCACAAGAATATCCCATGCATATCTTTAAAGAGGCATTTTGAATAGAGACTTGTTGTTTAAAATTATATACAATGAAGCCTCCTGCAGGAAAGAGTAAAGGTCACAGTGGTGGTTAAATGGGTCCCGTAGTAAAAGCATCAAAAACCAGCAGGTCATTAAAGACAGGTTAGACTGGTAAACCACACAGGTTAGATAACATCACATCATAAAAGACTTTTTACATTTTCACACAGACTTTCAAATTATGCAGAGATTTAAAGTTAAGTGATTAACCGTGTTTTACATTCTTTAGCTGATTCTATTGTTAAATAGGCAAAATGCTAACTTAGAGGGACTTAATTTACCAGATCCCATGCAGTGAAACAACAGAGAGCAGTAAACACAGATGCATAGTATACGGTGACTTTATGTAAGTACCTTAAAAACCATCATCTTATATACACAAAATGAAGCATAAATTATGTATATAAAAAATAGTCAGATAACGTGAGGAGACAAGGAATTTGCAATAAAAACAACAAAGTTGTTTTACTATAACTTGCAAAAAGAGTATTAGATCGAAAAGAGTAATAAAAATAGAACATTACAAAGTTCATGTAGTAGATGTTGCAATAACAAGGCAAAACACAATTATGTAACAGCAAAATAGAAACATGAGTGGGCACAAATTGATGAGAGAAAATATTAGAGAAAAATGAACCAGAAGACGCTCAAATGTTCCGTAGAGCTGAGGAGCCCTGCAGAGTTGGGTGATATTTCTCTATGGGTTTGTCACTACAAGCAACAAGTTTTACATTACACACAGTCATTTGATATTACAACAAAATGATTATAGCAGCTTTAAGAAACTGTACACTAACCTTTGCTTTCAGTAAGACGTAAATTGTTGCACTGCTCCATAGATATAACGTGAATGGGGTGTTGATTTCGTTGAGCCGTAAGAGTTTTGTGCGATGACTCACACTCAAATAAGGTTTAAATTCCTGTTCATACACCTGTTCTAAATGCCCAGATATGTTGTTTTTTCTGGTGTGGTAAGTTAAAATGTTCTGGTTACACAAAGTCACCGCCCTTTTCATTTTTTTTTTACTTTCCAGTGACGCCACAAGTTCAGTGCTTTCTCTGATGTTTGCAGTAGAGTGAAAATAACTCACGGGAAAATAACTGTGTGCATAACGCACAAGTTCTTCATTGTGTCAGAATAAAATAGAGGTTTTACAAAAAACCCGAGATTCAGTTTATTTTCAATTAGACATGAGCTGTGTTAAAATGACAAGACACATTTACCTGTCACCCTCATTCTCCTTGGATACGATCCAAACGAGGCATTGGTGGGATGTCATCCAGACTGGGTACATTCAGGGAGTGTTGGGACATGTACATGGGGCAGTAATGGCATGGCTGGCATGCTTTGGTGGATTTCACGAGTGGCAGCTGCGGATGGCATCAGATAGTGTAACATGACAGAGGTCAATCCTCACAGTGGTCCACTGAGACACATGATGAAGACCAGAGCAGTGGCCTGATGGGTGGGGTGAATTTGTTAGGTGGTTTGTGTGCATCTGTGCACAACTGTAAATTGTGAACAAGGTTTGTGAGATATTAGGCACTTGCATTATATATCAGAAGAAAAGTACAATTTCCCGGAGGGGGACATATTATGCCTTTATTAGATCGATAGCCAGCAGCAGAGAGATGACAGGAAATGAGGGAAGATAGAAGTGGCAAATGATATGCATCAAAGGTCCCTGGCAGGTATGTGAGCAGGAATGCAGTGGCTCATATAGTCAGCAGCCTAACCCCATAATAAAGGACAATGGATTGGTTGCATGGACAAAGCACTGTGTGGAAGACTCAAACATGACATTAAATGATCAATATCAACTTTATTTATATAGCACACTTAAAACAACCAAGGTTGGCCAAGGTGCCTCACAGGTTAAAAAATACAACAACAAACAGTAAAAACACAGTAAAAGTAATAATAAAACATTATAATACACATTACTTCATATATAGTGAAAATTGCCAGGAATAATAACTGACTTAAATCAAAGGAAATGCTAAAGAAAAGAGATGTGTTTTTAAGAGTGATTTAAAGCGTTCAAGAGTTGGGGTGGTTCTGATATGGACTGGCAGGTTGTTCCACAGGTGGGGGGCAGCTACACCAAAGGCTCGATCACCCCGATCTTATTATGAACTACTTTCTACAAGACATAGTCCCTATGAAAACTGTGGACAGTGAGGTCTGTGGATTATTCAAAGTCACAGTGACACTGTATCTGGACTGAGATGTCTCTGCTGAATCAAGTAATACTTTTTCCCCGAATAGTTTGAGCACCATAAACAAATTTTAATTGTATTATTGTGGAGGCAGAAATCTCAAACCCACTATAATATTTTACCTATGTAAATAAGGGCCGGCAGTGGTTTACTTGTTTGATTGTAATGTTTAAGATTGTTAGACACAGCCATACTTCAGTGTTTTGGTTTGATTTTGCAGCTTGACTATATGCACAATCTGTTTTACCCATAGTTTTTAGTTTTGTTGGGACTACAGGTTCATATTAGCTGCTGAGCTAAGCCCGGCACATTTACATTGATATTTTGTTTTTTTAAAATGTCAGTATGTTCTTCTGTCCTGTAGAAAGAAATAATAAACTAGAGGGAAGAAAGAGAATATGTTTTTCATAATTTGGATGAACTGACTCTTAAACATTTTGTTTAATTAATAGAATGACTTCATATATTATATGCTTTAGGTTATGTGCAAGTCAACATGCAAAGCAGGCATATGCCTTAAAACTGAATCACATGTTTGTTCGCATGAAATACTGATTGTAATTGTGTCTCCACTAAATGAGGAAAATACATTTAAGTGTCACTGAAGGAGGCTTTGCTTCTTGTCAGTTTAAAGGCATGAAAGAGGGAGCGCAGACAAACATCCACTCATGTTTCCCTTGAAAATGCTTTTCTGCACACGCTCACACACGCCTGCACGCCCATGCACACAAACAAACACCCTCCCTCACCACACACAACCTTGCAGAGAATGGGGAGGGGGGAGGGGCAAAGATGGGATGATGTCACCCCTGTAGACGGCTAAGCCGAGCATTGAGATAATGGTGACATTTCAGGGAAGGTGATGTCATTCTTCCACTGCTACCTCCCCTCCTCCTTTTCCCCTCCTGTCCTTCTTCCTCCCCCTCTGCCTCCTCTCCTCATCACCAGTGCAGGTGGCTGGCCAGGCTCTTTAGAATCACAGCGCAGAAGAATTCGCCTTTTCAATAGGCACAGAGCATGCAGGCAATGTGAACCCAGTGTGTGAGACTCTTAATGCGTGTGGGTGTTCTGAGTTTGAACGTGGGTGTTATGTGTTTTAATATGTGTGTGTGTGTGTGTGTGTGTGTGTGTGTGTGTGTGTGTGTGTGTGTGTGTGTGTATGAGTTTGGATATGGCTGTACTTTCTTTTGCACTGCTCAGCTGGCATTTTTTAGGTTGTTAACTTGTGCAGGAGATCTATGTTTTTAAATCGTTTGTTTGCATCACTCTATGCGTGTTCGTGTGACAGCAAGCGTATGGCCCTGCATGTCTATGCCGCCTGTGTGCACGCATGTGTATGTAGATGGGATTTCTGCCCTCTATCCCAGTAGCCCACTGAGACCAATCAAGCAGAGAGCTGCCAGGCAGCAGGGCTGGTTAGCACTGAGTCCCTCACTGAGCTCCTCACCCTAAGGATCTGCACATTTACGGTTTCCCTGACTTCACACAAGCCTTATTTTTTCCCCAGAAATGTTTTATATTATGCATTATAGTCAGGAGTTAAAGCTAGTTAAAGCAGGAGTTAAAGTGTTTTATCCGCTCCAAAACCTTAAGCTGGCTGTAAGAACATGCATGCCATGAGGTTGTTTTATTCAAAGATAACATTAGATAAATAATACATACCTTCAACAATAACATCTATATGATATATTTAAGGCAACTTTAATTTCCAGAAAGTTAAACTTAACGGGCATTTGCATATTATGGAGATTTGGTTTAACCTACTTCAGCACACTGGCTGATTGCCACAGATAGTGATGCTTCAAAGCCCGAAAGGCTGTTGTACCTCTAGTCTCACCGCTGAGCTTGAGGCTGCGCACCGGCAGTATTTTTATCCCTGAAAACTCACCGTTAGTGTGCTGCACTTTCACTCTGCCAAGTTCTGGTACGCTGTCTTTCTTCCCCTATCGAGAGGACTCAAAGCAGCGTGTGTGAGCTGTAAAC